>JABEVN020003589.1:0-17636 GCA_013146195.2 Codonopsis lanceolata | reverse complement strand
GGGTGGTGGCATGGGAGCACATCTAACGTCCGCTTTGGAGGCGATTTAGGCTGCTCGCTTCCTTTCTTCAAGACGCAACTTAGTGATGTTGCTATTTTCTTTCGATTCCCTGTAGCACTTAGAAAGACTCCTCGACCAAACTATCAACGCGTGATCGACGATGGAGTACCCACTGCTCTCCGGGATGCGTGAGAGAGCATGACAAATTCGCTGGGCTTGATTTTTTAGGCTGTGAGCGCTTCCTCAAGACCCACTGGGTTGGTGGTGTATATCGGTATATGTCTCATGTTTCGACATCTTGGAAATGGGAAGATCTACTCGACCAAAGTGTCTCCGGCGCCAATCAAGCGATTATGTAACGCCTTCAATAGTTTCAGCGTGCAAGTGTGAGAAGCAGCGTAGGAGGTCCTTTGGTGAGATTTTTGCTACGCGGTTTCTGGCTGGCTTTGCAGGCGTCTTTGTTAGTGTTTTATGTTGTTGCTATGCTTCTTCTTCGCCCGCTTGCAATCGTCTTTGATGGCATTTTTGTTTCATTGTGGCTTGACTTAGGCACCAAGCACTTTTGATCGAGCTCCACCGTGACTAACTAAGTCAAGGTGTAGTACTGAAGAAAATGTAGTCGCTTTCCCACAACAGAACCAAACTAATCACGCAAAAAATGTGGTGATCTTGTCATGTCGTGTGCGGGGTACCGAAAGTGACGACGTGTTAGTGTCGCCAGAGTCGTGGTCCGACGGGGCCGTCGCGTAGGATATCGCTTGTGAAGTCGCAAAATAAAGCACCGTGAGTGGGTGGGGGTGTCCCTACAAACCCTCCGGTGTGATAATCAGTATACGTTGTATATGATAGATAATAGATAAAATGGAGAGTGTGGGTAAATATGTGTGTGAACAGGTGGGAGGAAGAGATGAGGGAGACTTCCCCGTCATTTTTTAAGAGGAAAAGAGGCTCTGTTCGGAAAATATTGACCGCCTCTTCCAGGAGGAAGTTTCCTCCTGTTTATAATAAAAGCTATCTTCAAATCTTGGGCTTCCTTCGCCTAATTGGGCTTGGGCCCTTTTGGGTACGGGCTTGGACCTCTTTTCGGGTATGGACTTGACCCATTCTTCTAAGTATGCTTTTGGGGTACTCTTTTGGGCTACCTGTTCGGGCCATATTTTGGTGCACTTCAGTATTAATCTTTTTTACTTTTAAGTTAGTGTGAATATAATAGGTTTGCTATATAATAAGGTTAATTGCATAAAAAAAACCCTGACCTATTTTAATTTTTGTCGTTTTGAGCCATGTTTTTTTTTTCATGTAAAACCTCAAACAAACCTTTTTTCCAATTAAAACCTTCTGTTAAAAACATGTTAGTTTTTGTAATGGGAACTGGGAAGATAACTGGACATCCTAGTGGCTACCTACGTAGACTAGGCGAGAGAGCTCATGTCCACGTCATTCTTCCCGCCAAAAACAATTTTGTTTTAAACCTTGTCCTACTTTGAAATTTCAAAAACAACTCAATCTTTGACCAGATTTTCACAAATTTGAATTCAATACAAACCTCATACAATAATTTAAATTTCAAAATTAACCCTGAACAGTTTGCAGACCATTGATATTGATGTATCCAAATAATGTGAATATACTAGGCTAAGATAATTGGATATTTGGCTTTCAATCTATCCGTGACTTGAGGACTAAACCTGTTGAAGAAATCAAGAATAACAGTGAACTAGGCAGGGGCTTTCCCTGCAAAAGCACTCTGGTGTGATAATCAGTAAACAAACAAGTGCGTATATATTTCAACAGAGTTTTTGCCTGTAAATTTGTGAATATACCTCTCCCTTTGTTGGAGAAGGGTTTATATAGGGCCAGCATTAAAGGCTGGGATTTGGATCTTGAATGCGGGCGTGAATGCACAACCATGGCCACGTCAGGAATGTGGGGGCGAATTTCTCGGCATTAACTCTCCACGTTCTGGACGTCCATCAACATACCCCTTGTGGGACTAGATATGCTCGCTAAGACATCTGTATGCTCGCTATACTCTTAGCCCTAGATGATAGGCATGAGGTTGTTTGCTTGGTACGCTTGGGTGACCGAGATCTACACATACTCGCATGAGTTGAGCTCGCATCATGATGAATGCACATGATTCGCTCGTGACAATCGTGATGGCGTGCACGGCACGTGATCGATGTTTGGGCCAGAGCAACTCGGTGGCCCCTCGCTTGTACTGGCGAGCACATATGCTCAGAAAGGAGCATAACGCTTTGTTTATAAAAGATGTTTGGATCAGAGTTCTTTGGCGGGATGGATAATGGATGCCTGAGGATTTCTTTAATGGATAGACGAGCGAGAATGTGCAGTGTGAATTGATGTGGCTCTTGAGTGCGGCCGTCATCGAGGGCGAGGTTACATGCGTGCATCTTTCACGATGCGGCATTAAATGTAACGCCTTGGTTCCTGCGCCACGCGCCTAAGTAATCATGTCCACGGAACTTTCTCTTCCTATTTTGTCCCTCACCTAATCTATAAAAATGGTTGCTTCCTTTCCTTAAACTCTTTTACAAACCTCCCTTATTCACAAACCCCTTTGTTTTTTACGTTTTCTTTTCTTCTCTAAATCGCCAGTGTTCCTCGAAGTTGAAACAGAGCAGCAAACCAGGTAGCTTGAATCGTCGGAATCAGAAGACCATCAACTCCACATGTAAATTTCTGCTCTTAATTGCTTCTCCATTTTTATTTTTGTTCTTCCTTTCATATTTGCTAGAACCTTAGCTTTGGAATTCGCCAATACACACTAGGTGTTTCAATATCCGATGACGGATTTATGTCTTGATTCTCGTTTTCCTTCTTGATTTCTATTCAATGTCGCTTTTCATAAATCCCCCATCTAGATAATGGATGCACAAGGGATTACTTTAACGGTTGGACGAATAGGAAGGTGCCATGTGTGAATTGACGTGACGCTTGAGTGCAACCGTCGTCTGAGGGCTGAGGTTGCATGCGTGCATCTTTCCTATACTTTAGGAAAACATTCCTATCAAACTTTGGGATTTCCATGTTACGTAAATACGGTGCAAAGGACCATCCTACTCGATATTCGACGAGCAAGGCTTTCCAATCCTAGGCTTCAATTTTATTGGGACCGTCGCTGAGAAGCTTGAAGTAGTTGGGGTTGGAACAGCCCGTGATACACCCATTCTTTTTATCCAGTGAAAACAAGAAGAGTTTTCAGAACAAGGTTATATCGAGCTCAAACCCGAGTAGCCTGCAAGCTACAGTATATGCGACCAGGAACCTCACTGTGGTAAGGTTCAGATTACATGGGAAGGCGTTGTTATAGTGAAGGAACTCGACGATGGAGGGGTCTAAAAGAAGCCTCAGACCGACAAAGAAGAAATCAAAATAAAAGACCATTCGATCTCCTTGGTAGTTGTGGCCGTTTTTCTCGATATCCAAATCAAAGCCTCTCACTCGATAGTTTTTGGGGTTAATGCCCACGGAGTAGAACCAGACAGACGACGCATCCTCCTCGCAGGTCAGGTCATCTCATTTCATTGAGGCTGGTTTATTGACCACAGGTTTTTTGCCTTTTCGGCGAGCAGCCCTTCTCTTCCTTTCCTGAGAGGTGCTTGTGCTCGGAGACTCATACCCAAAATGTTTGTCCTTTTCGGTAGACACTTGTTCATTCTCAGCACTGGCACTATGGTCCCCGCCTTGCTCGTCCCCAATATGGGCATTATGATCATTTTCTTACTCGTCCTCAACATTTGCATCTTGTTCCTTGTCGGTTGTAATCGAAGACTCTTGCTCGGGAATTTTGGGAACTTCTCCAGGGACCATTAAGGTCTCATCCTGTTCGGTCCCTTCAGAGCTACTTGATTTAACGTCAAAGCTCTCCTCACACTCGGATGAAGCTCCGTGGTCGTAACTGCGTCCTTCAATCTCTGAACCACTCTCATCGCAGAAAGACATCCTATAGGAATCGAGAAACAAAAATTAAAGCATGCTACTAAATACAGGCGTGAACAAATAGGTAGAACCCTCGGTTCGGGTTTTACATCTCAAACCAGTTAGCAGGGCACCAGTTCTCAATTTCCTCGATTCCTAGCTATGTGTGTGCTCGAGTTGGTGCAAAATTCAGAAAGGGCAATCAAGATGAACGCAGAAAAACCAAATTCTAGATGGGGGATTTATGAAAAGCGACGTCGAATAGAAATCAAGAAGGAAAGCAAGAATCAAGATAGAAATCAGTCATCAGATATTGAAACACCTAGTGCGTATCAGCGAGTCCCAAAGCTAGGGTTTTAGCATAAATGAAAGGAAGACGAAATAAAAATGGAGAAGTAATTAAGAGCAGAAAGTTACTTGTAGAGTTGATGGTTTTCTGATTCCGATGATTCAAGCTACCTGGCTTGCTGCTCTGCTTCAACTTCAAGGAACATCAGCGATTTAGAGAGGTAGTGAGAAAAACAGAAAAAACAAAGGGATTTGTGAATAAGAGAGGTTTGTAAAAGAGTTTAAGGAAGGGAATCAACCGTTTTTATAGATCAGATGAGGGGTAAAATAGGAAGAGAAAGTTTTAGGGACATGATTACTTGGGCGTGTGGCGTAGGAACTGAGGCATCGCATTTAATGTCGCATCGGGAAAGATGCACGCATACAACCTTAGCCCTTAGACGACAGCTGCACTCAAGCGTCACATCAATTCACGCCTGGCACTTTCCTGCTCGTCCAACCGTTAAAGTAATCCCTTGTGCATCCATTATCCATCATGCTCTACAAATCTGATCCAAACATCCTTTATAAACAAAGCGTTATGCTCCTTGCTCCGATCATGTGCTTGCGGACAAGAAGCGGGGGCCACCGAGCTGGCCCAAAAGCCCAAACATCGATCACGTGCCGGGCACGCCATCACGATTGTTACTGGCAAATCACGTGCATTCATCATGATGCAAGCTCAACTCATAAGCGAGCATGTGTAGATCTCTGGTCACCCAAGCATACCAAGCAAACAACCTTATGCCTATCGTCTAGGGCTAAGAGTATAGCTAGCAGACAAATGTCTTAGCGAGCATACCTAGTCCCACAAGGGGTATGTTGACGGATGCCCAGAACGTGGGGAGTTAATGCCGAGAAATCCGCCCCCACGTTCCGAACGTGGCCATGGTTGTGCCTGTTATTCACGCTCTGGATTCAATATCCACATCCTAGCCTTTAATGTTGGCCCTATATAAACCCTTCTCCAACAAAGGGAGAGGTACGTTCACAAATTTACAGGTAAAAACTCTGTTGAAATATATACGCACTTGTTGACCCTATATATCCATGGTCTGCAAACTATCAGGGTTCATTTTGAAATTTTAACAATTGTATGAGGTTTGTATTGCATTCAAATTTGTGAAAATCTGATCAAAAATTGGGTTGTTATTGAAATTTCAAAATATGACAAGGTTTATAACAAAATTGTTTTTGGCAGGAAGATTGACATAGACATGAGCTCTCCCACCTGGTCCACATAGGCAGCCACTAGAATGTCCAATCACCTTTCGGTTACAAAAACTAACCAGTTTTTGACGTAATGTTTTAATTGGAAAAAATGTTGGGTTGAGGTTTTACATGCAAAAAGAAACAACACATGGTTTAAAACGAAAAAAACTAAAATAGATCAAGTTTTTTTTTATGTAATTAACCCTATATGATAGGTTTGATATATAATAAGCGTGTTATATATATATATATATATATATATATATTAAATTTATTATGTTTTAACTTTCAAAAGGTTGTGCGACGAGGTACAAGAGCTGGGAAAGCTAGTGGTACTTACGTTGAGCAATTCCCGAAGGAATATCAGCCTTTCATATTGGATACATCAAATATCATTGGTGACAGTCATTGTGGTTTTTGTGTCGTAGCAGGGTTTATGTATAAAAGTGAGGAGTAATGGAGCAAGGTTTGAGCAAACTTGTCGATGGAGTTAATGTCAAACCAAGAGTTGTGCGCATGTGTCTTAATTGACGCACTCGTGTTGCTAAAGTGAAGCGAGTCTCCAACACAACGACATAAATGCTCCCAAGCATATTGGTTTAATGCAAAATGAGATGAGTCATTTGGTGGCATCATATTACAACATTGTTTTCATGACATTAGATAAAAAAAATATTGTTTCACTTATTTACCATTGAGGACCGCACCCCGAAATGATGAAAGGCATATTATTTGTATCGGAAGAGTAAATGGTTATCACTTTATTCAGGTTCGATTGCTTTACTACACTTATTTACCATTGGTTCACGTGTTATTTGCTTTAAATTATTTATTGACATCATATCATTTCATTTGCAGGTTTTTTACGTGATGGTTACCCATTAGCACCCGTTCTGTGGACCTGGGAGCAGAATTGCACGTCGTTTGCTAATGTGTGGAAATTACTTTATGTTAATCGACAACTTTCATATAGTGAATCTGTAGGTACAGCTAGAGTTGTTGGTAGTTCTGATAGTATATATTTGGAGTAATGTCTAACATGATGTTTGTATTATATTAAAGGCATGTATTTCAGACATGTGTGGTTAATGATATTTGTTATCTCTTTTTAATGATGATTTGGTTATGTTGCTTTAAATTACGTATGCCATTTAGTAAATTATAATGTAAGGAAAATACTAAGTTTACCACCAGGATTACCACTATAGTGACAACTTTGCCTTGAAGGCAAAGTGCATGTGAGGTGCATGTGCATCTTCAAGGCATAGTTGTCACCATAGTGGTAATCTTGGTGGTAAACCTAGCAAAGTTGATAATGTAAATACCATAAACAATGTCTACAATAACATTATCTCTCTTACTATAAAAGTCAAGCTTGTTTCTTACAATTTAATAGATGGACAAAAATAACCATGCACCAAATAAACCACCCACCATTTAATTAAGGACAAAACAAGTAAATTTACCATGACAACAAATAATGTTTTGACAAAAATAGCCTCAAATATAATAAATCATCTACCATTAATTAAGGTCAAACAAGTAAATTTATCAGGGACTAATTAATTCAATTAATAATCAAATAATAATTTCATCCCTTGACTTGTACATGTTTTAAAGTTAGGTCCTACAGTTTTGAATTCTATTTATTTCGTCTTGTATTTTTACTTTCTTATCAGTTTTTCCTCCTACCATTATCGTTACAAATGTCGTCCAATATTTTCTAAAATAACAAAAATACCCTTACTCAGTCGAGAGACTAAAAATTTATTTGAAACTAAAAAATAATATGATATTACATTCTTAAATAATATGGTTTTACTCAGTAAAGACATTATAAAAGTAAATGAAAAAATGTTACTATAATAATATATTTGTTAGTGAGTATCAAGATATTAAGCAAAAATATGTAGCGTCTTTAGCTATTATCCATGAATAAGCTAAGAGAAGTGGGTTAAGAAAGTGTGTCATAATGTCAATAAGATGAAGAAAATGAAGAACCAATTGATGAATTTGTGCGTTTTGTTACAAAAGAAAGCCAAAATCTACGTTTTTTTTTGAATTTTCGGACTACTACAAGCAACCTTAAAAACTATCATCTTGCTTCTAACTTATAAATATTACAAACAAACCAACTTTGTTAGTAAGCACAAATAACTAGGTTTAAAATATTTTACTCCTTCCCATAACGGGGTTCCAAACCTCTAACCTCTTTTGGTCTTAACTTGCTTGCTCCTCTTCATAGAACCCGGAGTAGTTACGTGTGAGAATCTCTATTCTCCTCCACGGCTATCAACTTTCTTTTCTTCTACCACAACCCTCCTTTAATTGAAAGAAATTGTCCCCAATCAACATCCTTTCAAGTAGCTCCATCCTAAATTAGATTATCTCCTTACTTAGTAATTTGACAGAAAGTGTATAGGAGGTAAGAAATGAGAGCGTTCGAAAGAAGTCCGACTAATCAAAAGCTAAAGAGATTCTATGTTTCTATTTTAATAAGGCGAGGCGAATCGTTTCTTGGTGATGGTGATGGCGGTGCTTACGACGCATGGATGATGGTGTTAGAGGTTGTGGTGATAGTAATTTTAGGGATGACACGGTAGTGGATTAGATGAAATACATCGTTGTGAGATTTCCTAATCATCAAATTTTCAAATATCCATATGGGTTTGATTCAATTTGAAAGTTTGAAAATTCAAAAAAATTGAATTTGAGTTTGTAAAAAGTGAAATTTAAGGTTATGGTGGTGGTGTGTCTATCATTGATGGGTTTACCAAATTGGTTACTTCGAAGGAAAGAGTAAGAAATTAGAAAATGAAATAAAATCAAATCAAAAAAATTAAATTTTGGACTAATGGTAAAATTTGAGGTGTTAGTGGTGGTGGTGGTGAGTCTATAAATGATGGGGTTGTGAAACGAAAGAAAGTGAGGGCTAAAAATAAATTTTAAATTTCATTTTTTGGAGTAATACATTTTTAACGTTGAATTTAAATATCGAGACAAAGTATAACTAATTTTAGATTATTTAAATAATTATTTTTTAATTAAAAAATATTTTAAATATTAAATGACAAACTAAATGATGAAATTATAACAAATCACTTTGCGCCACAAGCAAAATGACCAAAATAATCCTTATGTACACGATTTTCCATCACTATTTTTAATACCCATAGACGGGAGAGGACAAATAGAAAAAACATGTAGGAAAGTGAGACATCATATGTTGGGAATTATATTATTAGAGGTATATGAAAAATTGTAACTATAATAATACATTGTGTGACGACCCGACCCCGACCCCGAGGAGGAATCGCGGGTCGTGTCGTCCAAATAAGGACTACAATTCATGCAAGGACTCAATTATCAAAATTGACGTGGACGCAACATTGGACATGCGGTACAACTCGGCATTAAAAAGCCGGAATAATTTAAAACTTTAGAACCCGATATAAGTTAATAGCAAGTAAACCAAGTCATCGGCGAATTTGGCCGAACCCAACAACTAAACAATTCATACTAATATATAAACACCTCAGCGGCTAAACACGCCGGAGAAACTACAAAAAGTAAATAAGAGCTAATGGGATGCTCGGCGGAAGTCTTAACGAGTGAACCAATACATGCAAGCAAGGCTCGGCCTACAAGTGCTTAGGCAAACAACTAGAAACATAAGTAGTACTATTAGTCTTAGTCTACAACAAGTACAAGCTACTACAATTACACATTCCCAAGCGAAGTCTAAATGACTTGCTTTAACCCAAGCGTCCTTGCCAAAAAGAAACCAAAAGCCAACGCTACCACCTCAGGCGAGCGATCACGATCAAGAGTAGGCGATCAACCTCGATGAGGCGGTCTGGATGATTAGGATCTAAAATAGTAAAAGGGAGGGGTAAGTCATAAAGACTTTGTAAGCCACCAATTATGCATGACATGATATAATACAAGGCATACATAGCACGTATCAAGCAAGATCATACTAGCACGTAGTTCTCATGTCGCGATGCCGCACGTTGTTTTCACATAAGTGCTTAATTAAATCACATAGGATAAGGATATGTTATGGGAACCGGTGCCGCTTAGTAGATCTACGAAATAAACAAGGTTATCACGATTGTATTTGTCGGATGTGCGTGTATGATACATCGACCACGATAGTATTGTTCCAAGCGCCCTTTGGTTCTGACGAGGTACTCTTCTCCATGTGATCGGTAGTGAAGGGTGTGTGCAAGTTTATGGTGTGGCGACCCATCACTACCATGAATCTGATCTCGCGATCGGCGATGCATCGTTGACCATCAAGACAATTCACGTAATGCCATTTGGACTAATGGTATGCCAAGTAAATATTTACTTGTCACACAAAATCAAGTAAGGAGCGAGTTCGACAAGAGCGAACTCGTCCGAGTCAAGTAGATGTTTACTCACGTAATAAATCAAGTAAGGGAGCGAGATCGACAAGAACGACTCGTCCAATCAAGTAGGCATGTTACTCTACGATATACAAGTCAAGCATAAGATCAATCACGTTAAAAATTCCCAAGAACTAATTTACAATTCAATTGAACTCTAAACGTCGTAGGGATTCATTGTAGAGTCGGTATTGTTCAATGACTCTCTAAGTGCAACTCCGTTGAGTTATCGCTAAAATATTTCTAAGTAGAGGATGAATGCTATATGCAATTCATGGCTCTTTTCTATGTTCTCGATTCATTAACAATTAAACTATTAAGTCATTCATGATTTTTAGTCCATCAATATCAAAGTTCCCAAATTGTGAACCCTAACATGTTCATCATTTTTAAAGTCATAATTTACAACAAGTCCAAGAACAAAAGTTATTCCAAATCCATTCTAGAACATTATTCATGCTTGACACAAGTCCAAATTATCAATTATGAGTCATTAATCCGAAATTTACAGAAAATTAACTTAATGAATTTCAAGTTTTTAACATGGTGCATGTCTTCTTGAACATGTAACTAGAAACTATCATGAAGGGAGCATGCTTGATATTGAACATACAAAAACGGGGGAATTGGGTGCTTACCTTATTCGAAATCAAATGGTTGGATGACGAAATAAAGCAAGGATTAAGAATGTAGGGAGCAAGGGCTTCGATTTGGTGGTCTCCAATCGAAAATCCGATGGCGGATCTCCGGCAATCAAGCAAACAAGGTGAAGGATCTTCAAGGTTACTTTTCTCTCATGAATCAGATCAACAATGGAGGAATGAAAATGGCTGAATGTTGAGTTTGGAGAGGATGAACTCAGCTAAAGGTTCAATCCAAGCGAGGGTTATCAAGCTTCTAATTGGAGGATTCATGTTGGCCATTGATAAAAACACATCAAAGGGTTGAAATTAAACATGGAAAGGTCACAAACAAGGTGGGGGTTCGGATTGGGTCTAAAAGGGTTCAATGGTTCAGACCAAAGTTCAAAATTCAGAAATCCCGTAATTGCAGAAAATTGCACAATGCGGTCGCTTTGGTTTGGACAATGCTAGCGCATGGTCCTGTTCAAAGCCCAAGACTCAGTTTTGCTGTTTCTGACCAGTAAACTTGTAAATTCCACCATAAATCACTCACACCTCCAAATGATCTGATTTTTGATTTTTCCGAAACTAGACGCATTAAAATATATTTTAGCTTTTTAAATCACTCCATTTGGACTTATATTCATCAAAATATGGTCACTACAAGTTCAAGTACAGAAGCTGAATTCTTGAAAACAGAAATCTGGCACAGCCGTAAGTCAAGACCTAATTCAGGTACTTAAACACCTTGAACAATTACCAAAATTTACATAGAGTATCCTAACATATGTAGGTAAAACATACTAAATTTTTAGAGAATTCTCTTTAGCAGATTGGTACCAGAATTTTCCCGAAGTTTACCCAAAACCAAGACTGATCTGTGAAGAAATATATTGGTCATCTTATTACCAAATGCAATGTCTATGAACAATCATTGTGCAAGCATGAGAAATACTAGTACACTTGGTCTAGAACTCAAATGAACTTTTCGCAAGTTGAAAGCACAAACAATACAAGCAACGAAGGCAATCCTGAGAGACCCTAAGGCTCAAACGAAGCAACAATGCTTCTAAACTCTCAACCAAGCATACTATGATCAAGATTAATGTTATAAGTCATATATGCAAGGTACTAAGACTCCAATGGGACTTAGTTAAGTGAAAACATGCTAAGATGAATACTCAAAGCATTAACGACAAAGCATGCAACGCATAGAAGACATTTAAACGACTATGATCGTAACCAACCTAATGCAAGCATGATATGAACAATATGAACTCTCTAACATGTTAAAGTATACGTTAAGCATGTTATAATGATGTTATACAAGTAATGAGTTTGGGTTCTCACACATTGGTTAGTGAGAATCGAGATATTAAGCAAATCTATAGCGTGCTTAGTAATTGCGTATGAATAAGTTAAGAGAAACGTCTTAAGGAAAGGTGATATAATGTTCAAGAAGATAAAGAAAAATAGAGAACGTAGTTGACAAATCTGTGCGTTTTGTTAGAAAAGAAATTAAGTTAGAATCGATAGGAAAGTCGTTTGAAGAAAGTAGTTCCACTTAACGGAAGTTAAAGATATGTTATTTTTCCATTTAGCAAGGCAAAGGTAGACACGTTTCTTGGTGGTGGTGATAATTTGTGGCGGCATTTGCGGGGATCTTGGTAGTGGTGGGGGCGATTTTAAGCATGAAAGTGGTTATTTATGTGGAATACGACATTAAATAAATGAGTAAGAAATTAAACAAAGAAATAAGATAAAATAATAATGAAAAATGATTTCTATGCTAATAGTGTTATTTGAGTAAATCTCTCTTACTATAATCTCTCTTACTATAAAAGTCAAGCTTGTTTCTTACAATTTAATAGATGGACAAAAATAATCATGCACCAAATAACCACCCACCATTTAATTAAGGACAAAACAAGTAAATTTACCATGACAACAAATAATGTTTGGACAAAAATAGCCTAAAATATAATAAATCATCTACCATTAATTAAGGTCAAACAAGTAAATTTATCAGGGACTAATTAATTCAATTAATAATCAAATAATAATTTCATCCCTTGACTTGTACATGTTTTAAAGTTAGGTCCTACAGTTTTGAATTCTATTTATTTCGTCTTGTATTTTTACTTTCTTATCGGTTCCCCCTACCATTATCGTTACAAATGTCGTCCAATATTTTCTAAAATAACAAAAATACCCTTACTCGAGAGACTAAAAATTTATTTGAAACTAAAAAATAATATGATATTACATTCTTAAATAATATGGTTTTACTCAGTAAAGACATTATAGAAGTAAATGAAAAAATGTTACTATAATAATATATTTGTTAGTGAGTATCAAGATATTAAGCAAAAATATGTAGCGTCTTTAGCTATTATCCATGAATAAGCTAAGAGAAGTGGATTAAGAAAGTGTGTCATAATGTCAATAAGATGAAGAAAATGAAGAACCAATTGATGAATTTGTGCGTTTTGTTACAAAAGAAAGCCAAAATCTACAGTTTACTTTTTTGAATTTTCAGACTACTACAAACAACCTTAAAAACTATCATACTGCTTCTAACTTATAAATATTACAAACAAACCACTGTTAGTAAACACAAATAACTAGGTTTAAAATATTTTACTCCTTCCCATACTGGGTTCCAAACCTCTAACCTCTTTTGGTCTTAACTTGCTTGCTCCTCTTCATAGAACCCGAGTAGTTACGTGTGAGAATCTCTATTCTCCTCCCTCCCACGGCTATCAACTTTCTTTTCTTCTACCACAACCTCCTTTAATTGAAAGAAATTGTCACCAATCAACATCCTTTCAAGTAGCTCCATCCTAAATTAGATTATCTCCTTACTTAGTAATTTGACACCGAAAGTGTATAGGAGGTAAGAAATGAGAGACGTTCGAGAAAGAAGTCCGACTAATCAGAAGCTAAAGAGATTCTATGTTTCTATTTTAATAAGGCGAGACGAATGCGTTTCTTGGTGATGGTGATGGCGGTGCTTACGACCGCATGGATGATGGTGTTATAGGTTGTGGTGATAGTAATTTTAGGGATGACAGTAGTGGATTAGATGAAATACATCGTTGTGAGATTTCCTAATCATCAAATTTTCAAATATCCATATGGGTTTGATTCAATTTGAAAGTTTGAAAATTCAAAAAATTGAATTTGAGTTTGTAAAAAGTGAAATTTAAGGTTATGGTGGTGGTGTGTCTATCATTGATGGGTTTTCCAAATTGGTTACTTCAAAGGAAAGAGTAAGAAATTAGAAAATGAAATAAAATCAAATCAAAAAAATTAAATTTTGGACTAATGGTAAAATTTGAGTTGTTAGTGGTGGTGGTGGTGAGTCTATAAATGATGAGGTTGACGAAAGAAAGTGAGGACTAAAAAATAAATTTTAAATTTCATTTTTTGGAGTAATGCATTTTTTAACGTTGAATTTAAATATCAGACAAAGTATAACTAATTTTAGATTATTTAAATAATTATTTTTTAATTAAAAAAATATTTTAAATATTAAATGGCAAACTAAATGATGAAATTATAACAAATCCCACTTTAAAATGACCAAAATAATCCTTATGTACACGATTTTCCATCACTATTTTTAATGCCCATAGACGGGAGAGGACAAATAGAAAAAACATGTAGGAAAGTGAGACATCATATGTTGGGAATGACATTATTAGAGGTATATGAAAAATTGTAACTATAATAATACATTGGTTGGTGAGAATCGAGATATTAAGCAAATCTATAGCGTGCTTAGTAATTGCGTATGAATAAGTTAAGAGAAACGTCTTAAGGAAAGGTGATATAATGTTCAAAAAGATAAAGAAAAATAGAGAACGTAGTTGACAAATCTGTGGGTTTTGTTAGAAAAGAAATTAAGTTAGGAAAGTCGTTTGAAGAAAGTAGTTCCACTTAACGGAAGCTAAAGATATGTTATTTTTCCATTTTAGCAAGGCAAGGTGGACACGTTTCTTGGTGGTGGTGATAGCTGTGGTGGCATTTGCAGGGATGATGGTAGTGGTGGGGGCGATTTTAAGCATGAAAGTGGTGATTTATGTGGAATACGACATTAAATAAATGAGTAAGAAATTAAAATATGAGTTTTGAAATTCATCATGTATGCTTATGCATTGTGTTTGTGGCTTGGTCATTTAACATCGGCAGCTCTGACAACTTTAATTTTTTGTGGGTTCTTATTCCTGGCGGCCTTGACACCTGAATGTGATCCTCTTCTTGTGTTTTATCTCTCCCTGATATGATTTGGACTATTTTTATTTATTTTTCTATATAAAAATTTGAATAAAAGATTTATACACTCTTGAGTTTTATCTCACTTAAAATTTAAATAAGATGTCATGGTTGGAGAAGAAGCAGAGAAAGCGTTGACGGAGAATAAGAAAATGAAGTTTTTTTTGGGTAATAAAAACACAGAAAATATTGTTAAAAATGACCAAAATGTCCTTCACATGAAATACCATGTGCACCTTAACGTCGTATTGGTAACCTTAGTAGTGTTTAGGGGACAAACTAGAAAAAACTTATACAATGACATATAAAAATGACACAAAAGTTAGGTTGGGTGGTAAAATGAGACTTTATAGATACTCTGGGTGAATTTTGTATTTTAGAGTGTAAGTATATACTTTGGGATTGTCAATTTGATTTATATAAAACAATTTATTATTTTTCAAAGAGAGTCATAAATTCCATAAACGACATAAGCTAAGTCTCCAACAACAATGTGCTTATCTAAGAAAGTAAGTTTGAATTGTTTTCAATTCCAACACCGATAAAAGTGAATGAATTCATGTTTGGTATTAAAAAAAAGATTTAAAATTACCAATAAAAAAGACAAATGTGTAGGATAAGTTGCAATATAATGACTAAAAGTTTACATTATAAATTACCGAAAAACAAAATATCGAAAAACCTAAACACACAACAATACAATTTATAAGTCTCAAAACTATAAAGATTAAAACACAAAAAGAATCCAATAATTAAAAGTAAACAAAAAAGTTAAGAAACTGACAAATCACTTTAAAAAATCATTAACATCACGTGCGTTAACCACGTGCAACGCACGTGAACCTTACTAGTAACATTAAAAAAAGATACATGAATTTTTAACAAGTCATAACCACAAATACCAATTGTTTTACAAGTCATAAAATTAAAAAAATAATACATAAATCGACAATGGAGATCACTGTTGCCTCTAATGAGATGGTTTCGCGTCATCAGGTGGACCGCACATCAAGCAATGACCCCTAATCCTCATAAGGTATAGATCGGTCACCAGTTTTCCAGCGCTGCACTATGAGATCAATCATAGTGGTGACAATTCCCAACGTCCTATCATCTGAGTCGACTGCAACAATGTCAGTCGTAGTGGTGTTAATGTATCGGATCATCTATCACTGAAAACTACATGTGAATGCTCTCGGTACCACTCTAAATAACCAAGATGACAATCCCAAGGACCAAGGACACGCCTACCGATTCTTGGATAGAAGATGGCTATCGGCGTCAACGGTGAAAAGCAAAACCAAGCCATAGAGGCAAGGGCCTTGAGTTATCTCGAGGCCGTAGTTCGAAGCAATATCGTCATCGAATCGTTTGCACATACTTAAACTGTCGAAAGAATATGCGGATGTTATGACTCGACAAAATTGCCCATTTGTATGCATCCCGGATACGTGGCAATCGATGCCATTCAAAGCGTTGTCGGCCTTATTGTAATAAGGAAGCCGGTCAACCTATAACAATAGACCAAGTTAAAATCTTGCAATACAATAAGTCTAAAATTGTTGAAATTGATAGAAAAATACTTGACTCACGTCACGGCTCGTCGATCCTATCTAAATGCTCATGTGCTACCAATAAAGCGTCGATGTGTCATCCACGATTCCCTTGCGTGATCCACCTATGTGCAAGCGGGTGTGCGGACTTGTAATCAACATTATATGGAGGCCTCAAGATGGAAATCGCAAGTAGATCCACGTCTAAATGCAATAAAACATACATTTTAAGAGATTAACATAAAAAGTTGAAATTAATTATAATTATTACCTCTAGTAATGCCATCAATCCAGCTATACGCCGTGGTATACCTAGGACAGCTTGCCCTAGGCGTCTATATAAATATGCAAGGGTGGCGACTCTCCACAGCATAACCATCTAGATTTTCAAGATCCTCGAGCCACTATAAGTATGATACATGGAAAATGTTAGTCTCTAGATGCCATCGTTCCACGAAAGAAGAAACCAACACCTTATTCACATTAGCATAGCATATTTGCCTTCGTTCAAGCGCCCAGGCCGGAAGGCCCTGAAGCGTCGCTATTATGAATGACCCAATTAAATAGTTTACGTGTGTGATTGTGGCATTTAGAATTCCTCGCTCTTCTTTACCAAAATAAATACAACTTACGTGTGACTCATACGAAGTCAAGAACGATGTATCCGGACCAGCAAATCCGTGCTCAATCTAAGGCTCAAAAGTCTGCTGAAGCGCCCCTGCTTGCTCCTCGTAAGAAAAAAATGCTACGCTCTCTTGAAAATGCTCACGATCTTCTTTGAAAATGCTCATGCTCTGGCTTGAAAGTGCTCATGTTCTCGCCCTTTCGTGTTCTGCCCCTCCCCACTGCAGCATCTCATATGGTTGTTCTAGTTCAACTTTGGTTCTTGTTGATGTTGTTGTTCCATTTTTTAATAGCCGATGTCGTCGGCCTTGACTTGTTCTTGAATATTTTAACATTACCTTGTAAACATCAAATAAAATAAATCGTACTTATGTTCTAGTTCCAAAACAACAAAATCACGCCAAGAAAGAAAACGTGGCCGGCTGAGTTTCGACGGTATGAGATGAACAACCTTTGGACCGTTCGACCCGGCGCATGGCTTGAACAACCGCGGAGTGTTCGACGGTGTGTGATGAACAACCCATGGATTGTTCGACCGACTAGGATGAACAACCCTTGGCTGTTCGACCGGCATGAGTTGAACAATCACCGCACGTGTTCGACCATGACATGAACAACCCCTATATGGTTAGGTGAGAACACTAAAAGAAGTTCATCAAACTAAG
>JABEVN020003588.1:0-17637 GCA_013146195.2 Codonopsis lanceolata | reverse complement strand
TCAGCATGCAAGACTTCGATCGTTAAACACGTCACAATCTCTATAAACCTCGGGCCTTGATAAGCATTCACCCAATGGTGTAGACACCAACACGTAAGGCAAGCGAGCCGAGGCAATACATAAATACATGAAATGCGATGCGACATAAGAATGAGTGGCAGGGATCAATAAGAACTCGAGCTCTATGACCGAGAGAGAGAGAATACCTCAGATCACATGTAGACTCGGGAACACCTTTGATCAAGTGCAAAAACACGAGCTGCGCCTTAGGGCGCCCATCATTATCTTTTGGATCGGATTCTTTGAGCAGAACCTCTGATGAGTGGTTCTCGACTTAGGACAATCTACAGTGATGACTAGGATCTCCAAAGAAACAAAGCCAAGCCTAGATGCCTTTGCTCGCTAGAATGCCCAATCTTATGGCAATAAGAACAAGTCAAGGTCCACTACTGAGTCGTTGCTCGAGGAGTAAGCACTACTACCACGACTCTCATCGTCTAAGTCCACAGGCTGTCGTCTATTGATTATTAAAGCGGCGGTTGCCACGATGGGGATCGATTCCACGAAGATTGACCCCTCACGAATCTTTGTGAGGTCACTGCGAAGGCTAGCTGGCGAAGACTTACATGCGTGCTCCTGCGGATGTCTCGCTCTATCTCAAAAGCACGATCTACGCGCTCTGTAATCCTCAAGCGAAGAGATAACAAGCGTCTCCTAAACTCGGTCTTGACCCCTTCACAAACTTATGAGTCACATTGTGTCTCTCATCGGCACCAAATGTGCCTGTAATAACGGGATAATTCGGTGAACTTAGCGAATCTTGAGCTACAGAGACATGGTTCCACTGCTCCGATCTTGGAACTCTTTCTCTCGTCGTCGTCTAACCACAACGAGGCACGCGTAAGAAGCCTAAACTCCATCTCAAAGTTAGGCCATACTTGAGCCACTCGATTCAACTCCCAACTAGCACGTAAAACCTCCCACCAATGATTGGCGGCTCCTCTAGCTTATACAGCAGCTAATCACAACCTTCTCCTCATCCGTGCGATCGGAAGCGCAAAGATCTTCTTCACGTCCTCTAAGCCATAGCTTCGAGCGGACTAGCATCGATTCTCCTTCAAATGATGGAGGCTTCATTTCAGAACCTCTCCAAGATAGTATTATTTCTCACCCTTGCTTCAGGTATAACTTCATTCCTTGGTGGCGATACTCTCGCATTCGGTTCTGGCGGTGGCGGTGGAGGAACATTCTGACCTTGACCTATCTGAGCCATTTCAGTCATAAACTCTGTCATGCGGCGATACAAATCTGCCATTTGAGCATTCATGCCCACTGGATTCGGTGGTGGAGGTGGCAACTCCTCCTCAGGTTCATCAGGAACTCTCCTAGGTCTGCCTCTACCTCGGCCTACACGATCTGCTCTAGGATTCACCATCAAGCACCTATAAGAATTCACTCGGCGTTAGAATATCACACAAGAAATAACCCACCTAGGCCATGGAACCTATCCTGACCAATAGCTAACGACAGCTAACCAATAACAAAAGCTAACGAGAGCTCTGATACCAACTGTGGCGACCCCGACCCCGGACCCGAGATGGAACCGCGGGCCGAAGCGCCAAACAAGACAATACAAGAAGGGAAGAACATGCAAGGACTCAAAATATTTTATTTTTAAAAGCGGCGTGGCCTTAACATTTCAGTCGCAAGAGAACTCGACACAAAAGGTCGGCATTTTCAAAATCATTTCACCTGATAAACAGTTTAAACAATAATTCCAAGTCTTCGGCGACACTACAGCCGGAACCCAAGCTAAGCAGTTAATAAGACAAGGAAATAAAATAAGAGCTAATAGGATGCTCAGCGGAAGTCTATGCGTAGTGAACAATAGCACACGATATACAAGGCACGGCTAACATAATTGCCGGCATCAAGAGAAGATAATTACTACAAGAGCTAATGCTATAAGTAGCTAACAAGATACACGAGTACAAGTCTATACAATCCCAAGCATAGTCTAGATGACTAGCTTATACCCATCGTCCTTGCAAAATACAAAAGAAGAGAAGAGGACTTCTAAGAACCACCTCTTCAACTGCAAAAGTCTGATCAAAGGAAAACTAGAGTATACGAGCACTGCGATCCTCAACGGGGAGGTCCTGACCTGCTAGGATCTAAAAAAAATACAGGGGAACGGGTAAGTCATAAAGACTCGTAAGCTACCAATCATGCATGACATGGCAATATGCAACACGTTAGACAAGACAATATTACAAGCATGTAGATCAAGTATATGAGTTGCACATTATTGCACATAGTCACATAATATGAGGATATAAAAGGGCCGCCGTAGACACAAAAGCAGACACCTTCATGACGTGCATGAATCGATGGGTGTGATAATACATCGATCTTCCGAGGATATTCTCGGGATAAACATGAACTCAATCTTAATGGTCGCGTATTGGTTGGCCAAGAGAGCTCTTCCCCACTGTGGCCAGCAGTGGAGGGTGTGTGACATGATCAAGTACGCCAGCTGGACTCATGCAATGCCAAGCAATATTTTACTCAACAATGGTTAGTATGGAACGAGTCCGACAAGAGCGTCCTCGTTCGAGACAAGTATATAATCTCATCAATAAACAAGCAAGAATGAGCTCGACAAGAGCGAACTCAATATATCAAGTATGCATTTATTATGTCATAAGATACAAGCATGATAGTCAATCCATTTCAAGAGTCTAGAATTAGTTTTCTAGTGTAACGCATGTAATAACGTCGTAGGGATCGATCTTTGAGCCGGTATTGTTCAATAGCTCATTATTGTCGACTCCGTTGAGTCGTTTCTATAATTCCAAGCTTGTAGAGTTAAAGTACTATTTTCATTTCCAACTCTTTTCTAAGTTATCGCATTGATTAACCTAGGTCATTAATCCGATTAATAATCATAACTAAGAGAAATCTCAAGTTCCTAAATCATGGAACCCTAGAATTACATTTTCCCCAATAATGGTCGAAAGTCTATGACCCAAGAATAATAGTTATTTCTAATGTAGAGTAGAACACTTTTACTTCTAGGCTTAGTGTCCAAATCGAAACATTTGCATTCATTGTCTATAGTTCCCTGAAATTCATACTCTCTCTACTACGTATCATTAACATGGTAGAAAACAAGGAGAGCAATGATTTAGGCATGAGAGAAGGGAAGCAAGAGAGGGTAGCATGTTATCTCTAACATGGACCTAAGGGAAATTGATAGCTTACCTCAAGCCAAGCAATAGACGAAGCAAGAAAAACTGTCGGTGTCGATCGCTCGTCTCGGCGGTGGCTACGCAACGGCGGTCTCGGAATCGCAAGCGGGTCTTGAATCTCTTGGAAGACAACCCCTCACGCACTAATCTCACCTACGCACTCACGCACAAGCTCGCTCAAGGCTGGAGAAGACGAGGCAGAGAAATGAGCGTAATGTGAAGTGTAGAGCTGATGTAGAGAAATCAGCTTGCTTAATGTGTTAGTGGAGTACACATGTCATGAGATGATTGGTAGAAATAGGTTTAGTAATCTTAATTAGGCTTAGATTAGACTAATTAGACTCTAATACAAGTGGTTTAAGTCACTAATGGCAGAGGTTTAGTAAGGGTAAGTTAAAGCGTGTCGGCCAAAAATGCGGGGAAAATCGCGTTTTTTAGCTGCGTTTACGCTGCGTTCGGTTGTGGTGGCCGAACTTCCTTCATAATGTTCGGTTGTCATGGCCGAACAAAGCCCAAAATGTTCGGTTGGCAGGGTAGAACGATTCCTCGAGGCCATACGTTCGGTCAAAGCAGGTCGATTTGCACGTATACTTGGCGTATAAGGCATGTACAACTCCAAGAAGCATTAGATTGAGTATCAAGGGTCCTAAAAACAATTATAAATGTCTCTCAAGGTCTTGGCTAAGTCCAAAAATCAAATCCCGAGCAAGAACAAGTCAATCTAGAGCAAGCAAGGCAATAGGCGTTCGATACGTCAATAACGGTTCGATCAAGGAATGCAATCGAGTCAATCATGTTAGGGATACTACTGGCATGTTAAAAACATATTCTAATCATGTTAAACATGTATGGAAGACAAGTATACAAGTAGGTTTCGGGTTCTCACATCCTCCTCCTTTCCAAAATTATTACTACAAATATTACCGAAGTACTGGGAATTTAAAACTGAATTGTGACCCAACCGTTTGTGCCATACCCGTTGATCAACTGCTGTTGTCATAGCTCTTCCTTCCTTTGCTACCGGTTCCAAATGATAGAGACCATCGCTACACTTACCCATCCCAATCGAGTCCTCGGCTAAGTCAATATCACCACGAAGTCCGGGAAGAAAGTTAGAGCACAGTTTAGATCTTTAGTCAATCGACTAACAGACAACAAGTGACATTTAAAATCGGGCATATTTAAAACATGATGAATTTTAAGTCCATTCGGGAGTTTGGTGTTACCAATTCCTTTTACCGGTACCCTCTCACCATTTGGAATTTTGACTGGCAAAACAAATTCCGGCTTAACCAGATTTTCGAGAATTTTATCATTGCAGGTGATATGTTCACTTGCTCCCGAATCTATTATCCAAGAAAATGCACCATTCATCGTACCAGCCATGTTCGCGGCAGGGGGCCTTGATTGCTCGCTGCTTGACTTGTCCGAGAAGAACTGAACTAGCTGCTAGTATTGCTCGTCTGAAAGTCCAGCGATCGGATTTGTTTCTTCTGCACTAAGTTTGCTCTTCCGGATCCTTTCGGCTTGACTCCCCTTTCTTTCGTCCCTCCGGATAACCCACGATTTCATAGCAGTTTTCAATGGTGTGATAGAACTTTCCACAATGTGTGCACTTGGGTTTTTCCCTTTGTGTTCCTTTGCCTTCGTCCTTTCCAGATCGCTGGTTACTGTGTGCCTGAAAAGCAGCAGCCTCTACTTCAATCTTCCCAGCGGCGGCGATTTGCTTCTGCCTCTCGTCTTCCGACACCAAGTGATATACGGCTCCTAGGTTTATTGCAGGCTTCATGCTTAGGATCTGGGTTTTTATAGTCCAAAAACTCGCATCTAAACCCATCAAAAACTCATACAGTCGCTCATTTTCTTTCATTTCGGTTAGTTCCTTCGGAACATCACATGTGCATCCTCCATATTTACATCTCGGAATAGGTGTAATAGATTGTATTTCGTCCCACAAAGCTTTCAGTTTGGTGTAGTAGGCTGAGACTGAAAGCTTTTCTTATCTCGTCATGCTTATTTGGCGCTTCAACTCGTAGGCCATAGGGGCGTTTTCGTTACCAAAGCATTCTCGTAGGTCTTTCCAGATTTCTTGCGCGATATTGGCATGCTTGACACTATTTCTCATCTCTTTCTCCATGGCGCTGTGGAGCCATCCTTTTACCATGGCGTTACAACGTTTCCAAAGTAACATGTCCGCTGCACCTTCATTCAGGACTGGGATGGTTCTGTCAACGAACCCGTACTTATTTTTTGCAAACAGGGCGTTGCTCATTTCATCCACCCAATCTGCAAAATTGCCATCTCGAAGAAGGTCGCTCACGAATACTGTGTTGGGATTATCTGATGCCGAGATAAAATAGGGCGACATTACATCAATTGCTCCTCCACCGGCAGACGTCTCTCCCTTCTTGGTGTTGTCTTCTGTCATGGCTGTTATTGTTTGGAGTAATGCGGAAGCTTAGAGCGTGACCCGCTCTGATACCATGAAAAAATGAGAGCAAAAGAAAAGATGTTAGAATGAGAGCAAAAGAAAAGAACGATTCTGTGATATTATTCTGCTCATAATGTGTTACAAAAGGAGGTAAGTATATATAATTTTCCTAATGTCTATACAAGGAAAGGATATTCACAAAGTATGGAAAATATGTGAATGAAATGGACTCAATAAATCTCCTAAAATCACTACCAAGATTGTCTGAGATTTACGGCATCACTACCGAGATTTGCTGCAGGAATTCCTTCAATATAAAATCTTTTTGCCCCTTACAGTCACAACTTAACTAGTTGTACAGTCGTAACAAGGAATAATCTGGATGATGTTTCTGACAGATGAGAATTTCTTTTTTCTTTCTTTTTCATCTTCTTTATATGCCCTTATATTTATATGCCTTTATAATTATTTTCTTTTTCATCTTCTTTATATGCCCTTACAATTATTAAGAGGATGTATTAATATGCATCCCACATTCCTTTTTCATCTTCTTTATATGCCCTTATAATTATTAAGAGGACGTATAATAATTTTAAGAGAACGTATTAATGTGTATCTCACATTGCTTAAAATGTGTTCTAATAATGTCCTTATATGCCCTTATAATTATTAAGAGGACGTATTAATGTAATTAAAGTTAGACATAATTACAAGGTGTATCCAACATTGCTGAAAATGTGTTCTACTTTATCAAGAAGATGGACACTTGGTCATCCGATTGACTTATCGTATATGGTCTTATTAAACACTTGGTTACCCCCGGCACACCACTTTCTCAACAAATATCTCACATTAAATAAAAGTAAAATAAGAAGGTTGTATATATATAATCTTTTTGCCTCTTACAGTCACAACTTAACTAGTTGTACAGTCGTAACAAGGTATAATCTGGATGATGTTTCTTACAGAAGAGAATTACTTTTTTCTTCCTTTTTCATCTACTTCATATTCCCTAAGCTTATAGTTTTACCTTCACGTTTGAAAAGTATAATTATTAAGATGACGCATTAGTGTAATTAAAGTTGGACATAATTACAAGGTGTATCCTACATTGCTTAAAATGTGTTCTACTTTATCAAGCTGATGGACACTTGGTCATCAGATTGACTTATCGTATATGGTCTTATTGGGCACTTGGCCACCCCTGGCACACCATTTTCTGAACAAATATCACATATTAAAGAAAAGTAAAACAAGAAGGCTGTATATATAAAATCTTTTTGCCTCTTACAGTCACAACTTAACTAGTTGTACAGTCGTAACAAGAAATAATATGGATGATGTTTTTGACAGATGATAATTTCTTTTTTCTTTCTTTTTCATCTTCTTTATATGCCCTTATAATTATTTTCTTTTTCATCTTCTTTATATGCCCTTATGTTTATTTGCCCTTATAATTATTAAGAGTTCATCTTCTTTATATGCCCTTATAATTATTATTTTTTTCATCTTCTTTATATGCCCTTATATTTATATGCCCTAATAATTATTAAGAGGACGTATTAATGTGTATCCCACATTCCTTTTTCATCTTCTTTATATGCCCTTATAATTATTAAGAGGACGTATAATAATTATTAAGATAACGTATTAATGTGTATCTCACATTGCTTAAAATGTGTTCTACTAATGTCTTTATATGCCCTTATAATTATTAAGAGGACGTATTAATGTAATTAAAGTTAGACATAATTACAAGGTGTATCCCACATTGCTTAAAATGTGTTCTACTTTATCAAGTAGATGGACAATTGGTCATCCGATTGACTTATCGTATATGGTCTTATGTAGCACTTGGTCACCCCCGGCACACCATTTCTCAACAAATATCTCACATTAATTAAAAGTAAAATAAGAAGGTTGTATATATAAAATCTTTTTGCCTCTTATAGTCACAACTTAACTAGTTGTACATTCGTAACAAGGTATAATCTGGATGATGTTTCTGACAGATGAAAATTACTTTTTTCTTCATTTTTCATCTTCTTTATATGCCCTTAGTTTATAGTTTTACGTCCACGTTTGAAACATATAATTATTAAGAGGACGTATTAATGTAATTAAAGTTGGACATAATTAGAAGGTTATATCCCACATTGCTTAAAATGTGTTCTACTTTATCAAGCAGGTGTATTGTTGAAGCTGAAAGTCATTGCAGGCTGGCTGAAACCAAGATGTTGAACCAGCACATTCTAGTCTGTGTAGTTCATCTGATAGTTGAAGTTAGTGATTGTCAATTTGAGACTCCAGTGATTCATGTAATTGCTCTTAACATGTCAATGAACTCGAAGTGGGCACATATGATTGGTGCATTGCACTATGTCTGCATTAGTGATCGCTTCTGGCTTTGATAAGGAGTTACCTCCTTCGTTCTCCACGAAAGACACATATATCAACAACAACTAGACTTGGAGTCAGGTGATAAACAAATAACAGACAAGAGAATAACACTGCCAATGATATACCCACCTAATGCAGGATGTCGTATTTGGGTATGTGGGTTTACATCCACAGCTACAACGAGGGCATGATGTAATGGTAGGACTGTAGTATGTCGATAATGAAACACAATAAACTGGTATTTTATTAGCCACGAAACTAGAGTATGAGCATGTCAATTTCCATGTTCCTGAAAACCACAAAAGCACTGTCACAACCAGATTCATTCAAGGGGGCATTTGATCAAAGTAATTTTTAAAAGAAAATAAGAGAGAGGCAAGTTTGCTAGTGTATCATTTTCTTACATTTGTTACCCTAATTAGCTAGAGAACCACTCAAGTCATTTCTGATGCTAATTGATGGGGATTAGAAATGAGTAATTAACTACAAAAGAAGATTTGAATATATGATTAGTATGAGCCTAAGTTAAGAAACAACAAAATGTAGAGTGAAGAGATAACAAAGATATGAGTACTTACTTAACACTTGTTCTTCTTGTTTCCCATCAATAACTGTAGAAACTGTGGGATCAGTGTCCTCAACAGGGCTACAAGTGTGTAACCAGGTCCGGGTGCCATTAACGTAAGATTTACAGGCTTGTACGCAGAGAAGTTTCCCTCTAAGTTTCCAACAGTGATATAAGAGGATGAGAATGATTGGAGATGGTTGATAGCCCCGGCAGCAAGAAGGCCACCACGCTAACAGTTTTCTGGATGGGCATCTGGGGGGAGATCGACTATGGTAGGGCCTATCACGCAAGAATGTGGTTTTATTGATATTGAGATTTATAAAGATTAAGCAAAATTAATGAAGACGGGGGAGTGTGGAGAAAATTAGCAGCAAAAAATAAGAACCTCCATAAACCCACATTGCCTGCGAACGAATATATTGGCTACTTAATATAGTAAATTGACTTGAGTAAACATCCTCGTTCTACCTTGTAATGAATCCGAAGTAAATATCTTACAAGACCTGGCTTTTTGCAACCTTACAAGCTTTCACTTGGTCCAAGGGCATAATTTTGGAATTATTGTGGGTCGTTTCACCTTCCAAAATATTTAGCCGCTTAATTACTTTTTTTTTTCAACCGTATAAGTTCATTTTCATAATTTTCGTCCTCAAATGCACCCACAAGCAAAAAAAATACGATAAAAATACGGAGACTATTGTCCTTCATTCGTGACTTTTTCTTCCTTACCTTCATTTGAGAGCAAATCTACCATTAATAATAGAAGAGGGAGATTATTTGCAGTGTATCTTTCCTTTCCTTTAATTATCTTTTGGATTTTGGTTAACAAATGTATCTTCCAGCATTTTTCCTTTCAAAAGGAAGAATTCAAGAAATATGCCATTAATTATTACTGGACCTTGTAATGAACCTGAAGTAAACATCTTACAAGGCCTAGCTTTTTGCAAACTTACAAGCTTTCACTTGGTCTAAGGGCTTAATTTTAGATTTTATAGATATAGATTGAATAGTTGTTTTAAGATCATAGTGAAATGAATTTCTACTTTTAGTATTTAATAGTAATAATGTTAATGAAGATAATAATATTACTATTATAATAATAGTATTATTTTTATAATAATAGTAGTAGTAATAATAATAGTATTCAGTACAATACTTATTAGTATTGTCATAAATGAAAAGAAAAATAAATTTTTTTCCACATGAAAGTTTTTTACATAACGACGTTCGTAGATATGTTAAGTTTTGGTTTTTTTGGATGCAATAATTATTTTTGGGCCTTTTTCGATATGATAATTTTTTGGGGAAAATTCTGGCCGGTCCCTTTTTAAAAGTTTTCAACTCCAAAAGTCCACTGTTCTGTTTTTCAACTACAAAAGATTACTTTTTGAAATATTGTTCCAAAAATGTCATCGTCTTCTTCAACAGCTCCGGTAGTTATACTATTGAACCGCGGTGTAAAAAATAATGCGATCAAATTGATGAATCTGACCTCCGTAGCGAGCCTACGGTTCATTAAGAGTATCGTAGTCGTTTTACCACAAAAAGTGACTTTTTTTCGATTGAAATTAAAAAATGGTATACTTTAGCGATTAAAAGTTTAAAAAAGTGGACCGGCACGTAATTTTTTCCAATAATTATGAGCACCTCCCGAGGCCCATCAATTCTCCTTGATTGTTGCAATGGATCCATCATTTCCTTAATTCTCTCATTGATTTTGGTACTCAATTTCTTTCTCATATCTTTCAAACCTTTGCAGCTGCATTTTTCCCATTTTAAACTTAAAGAATCAATCTATTCCATATTCGTTGGCTCTTATTGTCTAATTAGGAGTAAATTATGGATATATTATAGCAGCCAATCTCCTTAAGAGATTTGGTCAAACTTAATTTCTATTTTGTCTACAATGTAATAATATACTATAAAAATATAGTAGACACCAAGCACAAAAGGTTGGTTTTTCTCTATTTCCCTGTGTATTGTGTCAGTTTCTGGCATTCTATCTTAATATTCTGCCTCAGTATTTAACAACGACGCGACATTATCAACCAACGATGCAACAATCAAAGCCAACGACGCAACAATCGAAGCCAACAACACAACAATCGAAGCCAACGACGCATAAGTATAAATCGACAAGGCAAAAATATAATTTGTGTCTGCTTCATCTCTTTCTTTCTTTCTTGTTCGTATCTGTATAAGGTAAAGACACCAAGCACAACAAGTTGGTTTCTTTTTCTCTATTTTCTTGAGTATTGTGTCTGCTTCAGACATTGTATCTTAATATTCTGCCCCAGTATTTAACAATGACGCGACATTATAAACCAACGATGCAATAATCGAAGTCAATGAGGCAACAATTCAAGCCAACAACGCACCAATCGAAGCCAACGACCCAAAAATATAAATAAACGAGGTAGAATATGATGATGCGATGTGTGATTAAAAAATAACGATGCCCGATGTACATGTTGGCTTCACAAATACATGTCGGTAGGGTTGGTAATCCCAAATGACAATTAATATTTATTAAAAAATATAATTGAATTTAATATGGGTCGTTGCATATTTATTAAACGACACAGCAATAAAAAACATTGATACAAGATTGGAAGAGGCGATGCTTAATAAATTAACAACGACGCAAAATGTTTAAATAAATAAACGTGTGTATTTTTTGAAAAACAATTACGACGCCTAATTTTTTCTTTGTGATGCCTAATTTTGGTGGGACTTCAATTGTAAATTCCAATGCCCAATTTTTTCTTTGCAAGACCTAATATGAGCGCTTGTTTTAAGTGGTTTTATGCGCGCGTTTGTTGTTCATTAAGTGTATCGTCATCATTTTATCCCTAAAAGTATACTTTAACGATTGAAAAAAAAAATTATAGACTTTTACGGTTAACATTTCACCACATGGTACCGTCCCGAATCTCACCCAAATTTTTTGGTGGAGCTTATTAGTATATTTTTTCCCTAGTTTTTGTGATTGCATAACTATCATATGTTGGAAATGTCTTTATGGTAAATCGGCATCACCAATTCATCACACCTTATTGTTTTGCCCATCTTTGTTTTTAAAAAGATTATCATTTGGTCAATTTTCTTAATTTGACCAGAGATAACAAATTTACGTATATATATTTTACTTTATTTCAAAATTATTAGATACATTATTCAAAATTAATACGACTTACATGTTTTATAATTTTGAAATTGTGAAAAAAAGATCAACATCAAAATTTTCATTTGAAAAAACAATCGGCTTAACTTTATAAAGTTAAAACAAAACAATAAATTAGAAATAGAAGGATCAAAGTAGAACTTAAAACAACATGGTATATCAAACACTTGAGTATCTTAAACACTTCTTTGAGAGAAGTTCGGGCTTCTAGCATTCAACAGAATACTTATAGAAAATAAACGTAATACATTTTTGGCCCTGTGTTGAGAGAGAGAGAGAGAGATTTGGACAAATGTGTTTTTCGGTTGAGTTCAGTGAGGGATTTGAGGTAGAGAAGGAGACCGATGAGAGAGTTGTCTAGGGAGTAGGGAGTATAAAGCAATTTGAACAGAAAAGTTAAAATATTTAATTTGGTCCAAGCATCCTTCACATTCATTTTTGGAGCTGGAGTCGGTGGTTTCCTTTCCTTGAGTACTTCCCATATCGCCCTAATTACAATAGTGAAGGTAGTTTATATAGCTGGCAAGTTACGTTTCTAAGAGCATCCACAATGGTTATTTTCCAAACTACTCTCTTAACATCTCGTTTTTTGTTCCATTTATACTTTTTCAATACTTCAAAAAAGAATCCACTACAATAAGCACTCTATAAAACCAATTTTAGAGTTTTTTTTAGCTCCAATTCAGCCTACAATGGGAGCTCAAACCAACTGACGATGCTTGGCACAACGACAGAACAATCATGCCCGACATGAGGCCGAGGACAACCGTACTCGGCAATATGAGCAAGGAATATCCATGCTCGCCGGCTATTAGTCATCGATGCTCGACACTATGGGCTTGGGAAAGACCATGCCCAACTTACTTGCCGAAGAGCACCAATACCCGACATGAAGGGCGAGGACCAACCATGCTTCGTATTGTGGGCGAAGAATGCCAATGCTCGACTCGATTAGAGAAGAGTACCAATGCCTGACACTATGGGTGAGGAACAACTATGATCGGTTTGATTGCCGAAGATCACCGATGACCGGCATGTGTGGTCAGGAAACAACTATGCTCGTCATCCTTGCATAAGATCACCGATGCCCAACATGATGAACAATGAACACCTGTACTTGCCGCTGTGGCGAAGCGCACCAATGCTTGACTTGATTGCCATGGATCACCCATACTTAACTTGTCGAGGATCACCAATGCTCGAAAACAGAGCGGAACTAAGCCATATGGCATTGCTTCTTTGGAAAGATATGGGCTAGTTATGTGTCAGCTGCAATCTTTTCCACTAACCCACTTCTTGACAAACGAGGTACAACAAACAAAATACAGAGCCAATGAATGACTGCCAACTAGTCGACCAACAACATATTGGTCTCCATGATCGGCCTTCATTCTTTACTTTATCCCCCAAGCCAAGACATATAAATAAATCTCTCACATCCAAAAGACAGGTTATCATGTAACGCCCTACACTCGGCACCGTCACCGCGGTTCCACAGTTTGGATACGTCACCATTACTAAGTGCTAATCCATAAATTAGCTCAAACGTCATACAGTAAAACATTTAAATACACTTTTGTTGTATTCCCACATGGGATAGAAAGACAAAGATTATGATGGATATAAACACTAGTATTGTTAAGTAAATCATGTTTATTCATATGCTAGGTGCCTTCAGCCTTGGACCAACCACCCTTGAAACATTCGGACAAAAAATATTTATTAGTTCAAGATTATACAAACAAGTAGCATTCTATTATCCTATGTACAACGACGCGTTCGTTTGATTATGAAGAAAGTAAGGCCGCCGCATCCCACATCGAATACAAGCAGAGCATTGAGGAAGTCTAAATAAAACCTTTTTTCGGCTAATAAGGTCATGACTCAACTAGTTGTATGGAAGTCATATTGAGGAATTCTTGGCTGATCTGGAAAGAAAATATACACCAATATTTTTCATTCGAAAAAACAACATGGTGCATGTTATTAAACACTAATTTGATTTTGTGCCGTGTTTACTTTCAAATATAAAAGCAAACTATTTTTAAAGACGGAGGAAGTGGTTACTTAACTTGTCGACGTTGGCTTTGGAACCATACCATTCTTTTTACGAGTGCAGATCTCTTGTATCATTTGTGTGTACCACTGATATATAACTTTTCATCTCAATCATTGTATCCCAACCATTACATCTTAACCAATGGTTGAGATGAAAAATGGTACACCAATGATACACACAAGTAGTACAGGAGATCTGAATTCTCTTTTTACGTAACATGACTTCACAACGTACGCGTGTAAAGCTTTATCGTAGGACTCGTATGTCGTAACCATTGAGTTCAAATTACAAAAAAAAAATTTAAATTTAAAATGTGTTTTTAGAGCACGTGTAGATAATGCAAACTGAGCAGCTGTCAATGGGCTCATACGAGGATGGGTAGAAACTGAAGATAGCAAAAATGTACGCGCAAGGTAGTAATGGATGGGAAACACCATTGGCATTCTGCCCACTTTTCCTAACAAAGGATGTTAGTAGTATACTACATTCGCATCAACGGAAATTGATTTGAGTGGAACAACCTTTGTCTTAACTTATGCAACAACAAAAAATGAAGTTTGGGAGCCCGAGCTCTTTTGTATCTCAAACACTTGCTTGAAAGAAGTTTTTGCTTCTAGCATTCAAATCAAGAATACTTTGAGAAACTAAAAATAATATTTTTGTAAGAAAAATAGTAGTTAGGATTCACAAAATTGTCAATGTAGTTCCCAATGTAGCTTGTGCAGAAGCTATATTGGAAGGTGCATTGGACAGAAAAATAATAAATAATAAAGCAGGAAATAAGCCCAAACGATTACCAAACAATCTACAAGCCTATGCTTGTAGATCTAGTCTCATGGCTAAAAAGATATCACTAAAAAGGATGAATTGCTTTTACAAAAATAATGTGAAATCACCAAAAAAACAAACATTCTCACAAGACAACAAGTGCGGAAGAGCAAAAACCCACGAGAAAACAGTAAAGAAAATGTGGGAAGAAAAAATCGACTTCCTAGAAACCCTAGAAAAACAAACTATTCCAGCTGACCTTAATGTAATTCGAATGTTATAACATTTGGAGTTGCATTCAAATTCGCCAAAGTGGAATACTAAACTCTCTGAATATGCTACATTTCTTCTCTGCTCTGCTCTCTATCGATCTGTACCACATCTGCCTCTACCTATGTCCCTTATTTATATCATGAAGGAGAGACTTACATATAAAGAAGGAAACAAACTCCAATATATAAAATGATTAGAATTAGTAATGCAATCAACTTCCTTATTTACTAGATTCTCTTACCAAATGGACAAGGACTCCAAGACACGACTATAGGGAAGGATCTTTGCAAAGATTTTGTTTCTACAATTACTCATAAGTTTTAGAATCAAGAAACCCAAAATATAATGAATATTTTGTTTCAAAAAATATCTAAATTTAGGGGCCAAGAAAAAAAAAAAAAAACCAAAATAGACCATGACTATTTTACCGTTACACTTTTGTTTTGGGTTAATGATTACTTTGATCAAGGAGGATGGGCTCACCGGCTGTGGAACATCTTTGGTTACTAATTAGTTAGAGTTCACTTTATGAATTGTTATATATAATCATACCAAGTAGACGCTTAAATAAGGACTAAGGAACTTATTAACATCCATTTCATCTAGTTTGATATGAAGACCTTGCTCTATTATTTGCTCCAAATTGCTTTACATGTATTGATATTTATTAGATATAATATTTAATGTATTTTTATTTCTTGTTACAATATATACACTTTCCGAATAATGATAAATAGTAGGCCCAACAATTACAATTTAAAACTCGTTAACGCACCTGGTGTGACCTGAAAATTATCGGACCGGACCCATTAAATTTTTTTTTTTTGGTAAAAACGAGTAACCCGTTTCAACAAAAAAATTATTTGCGGTCAGGTAACCATTTTGACCCAATAGTTTGTACCCTATAAATGTATTGTTTTTAGGGAAAAAAAAAATATGTTTTAAACGGGTTGACCCATTTGACACGTTTAAGATTTGAGTTTTAATAGGTTGTAACTCGTTACCCGTCGTAACCCACCCAATGGTCAGGCCTAAATTAAAGAGTGAGATTCCAACAACTAATAAGTGTTTTTCGAGTGTCGGTGCTCACGCTAAACGAACACGTGCTCTAATCAACTAAGCTAATCTCACAGTTTGCATAGTGTTTGCAAATCGTTATTTACAAAACTGGATTCTATTGTTGATGGAACTCCCATGTTTATAGCACCTTTTGTATCTTCATCAATCTGTCCACCCCTTTCTAAAACTCCAAGGTTAAAGCTTTCCAAGTAGTTTATATGCTACAAGATCATATGGTTATCGGTGTGTTAAAAAAATAAATAAATTATTTTCATGTGAAGACCCATGTCATGTGCGTATATAAGCACAATACAAAGCAGTAAGTTAAGGAACATACATACTGAGTGTCATTTTCTCATGCCATCTCCAACAATGTTTCTTCTCCCCATGGAGATGTAGTTCTTGCCGCCATACTTTCTCTCTCTACCCTCCCCTCCATCCTCCACCACCGTCAAACACATATAGAGTCCTTGCCGCCCACACTTTCTCTTTCTACCCTCCCCACCATCATCCCTTAACCGCCAAAAGAATAACGTCACACAATTAACCAACTTGCCGACAATAGAAATCATTCCCCCACCAAATTGCAACTTCCAGACGTAAAAGCCCTGCCATGAAACTGCAATATCACCACCATTTTTCAATTTTTTTCGATAAAAGGCGAATACCCTGCTCTGTACGCATTTTTCATTAAGCACTCCAGCAACCGGCAAGACTCCATCTCCTTTGTCACAGATCCTTTAGGACTCGATGCCTTTACAAACTCAGCAAACAAACAGAGGACTTTTAACAGAGAAAGATTAAACAAACGCAGGTTTTATTGATATTGATTATTGAGATTGATAAAATTAGCAGCAAAATAAGCACCTCAAAACCCCATTGCCTGCGTACGAATCTATTTGCTGCTTAATATTGTAGATTCACTCGTCTTTGTACTGTTGTTAGACCTTGTAATGAACTTAAGTAATGCTTTTAATCAGGGCTGAGAATGGAGTGATAACGAACATCACACAAGCTGAGAACTATAATTTTTCTACAGCACAGGTAAAATCAACTGCTACACCACTATGCCATGACAAAGAATGATAAATTCATTAATTACAAATTGATTTTGGCAAGATTTCCTAACCTAGAAAATATTTGTTGCTCTTAATGGTGCATGTTTGAACATAACCAACAAGTCTGCCAAAGTAGAGAATTCTATCAGATTAAATCACAGCCTAAAGCAGAGAAAAGTTTATTGTTGATAACAGTACTAACCACGTAGCCATCGTTTGTCCATTGAATTATGTCAAAGGTAACTGTTATATTCCCATTAGGATCCAATGGGTCATAGCAATCTGTCAGCTAAATGTCATCAGATTGGTAAAAGAGTTCCTCCATGAGAATATTCAACCAAAGAAGCAATAAAATGGAAGGTAATATGCCTGATTCATAAGTAACAACAGACAAATTAAAAGGAATAAAGTCTTCGCGGTTGCGTAAATAGATTCTCCCATGATTCATACACAGGAAGCAACACCTAGAAGGCCTCCAACACCCATCGTCTACACACAAATATATTTGCTACTTAATATAGTAAAGTGACCAACATAAATACCGTGGCAGGATCTTGTAGGGAGTAATTCGCAGCCCTAGATGCAA
>JABEVN020003587.1:0-17640 GCA_013146195.2 Codonopsis lanceolata | reverse complement strand
TGTTAAGACTTAAGAGTGCGCTACTAGTTATGTATGAGTATGAGCCATGAGGGCTATTCTGTAATCGTACTGACTTGATAGTTTCTTCTTTTGCTTATCCTTTACGTGCTGGCTTGATAGATTGAAAAAGTTGATTAGTTTGTATTCATCGCCAACCTAGCGGCTTTATCTGTACTATAAGGTAATTTGTGAATTCTGCATCAGAACTAATCGAGGCGAGGTGTTTTACAAAAGGACCTATTTTACATTGCTATCCTTGGCTGTGGGATTTTAAGAATTTATCGATAAAGGAAAGCAGAATCACTTAAAATGAACTATTAAAAATATTATTTTCTTAAAAAATTGAGGCAAACGGGGAAGTGCTGCTTGAACCGGAGGGATTAATTAATAATTTGTATACAGAAATTGCCGAGGTACGGACAAAAATTAAATTGATTACGATAACAGTTAAATAGAAAAAAAAAAATATTTCAAATTACAAAACTTATAATTTTTAAATTTTTTTTAATTTGTATCTGAGAAATTATTGGTCGGAGAAAAAAAAATAAATTGATTAAGTTAATTACGATAACAATTAAGTAAAAATAAAATACAAATTTTAGCAACCATAAAGCGTAAAACCGTAAAATATTAATTGTAAAAGCAAGTAATAAGTAACTAATTTTAAGCAAATGTAAATAATAATAGCTTAGTTAAAAAAAAAACAAATATTTCAATTACTTTGTATACGAAATTACGGATGGAAACAAATTAAATTGATTAAGTTAATTACGATAACGTAAAGCGTAAAAGCAGTAAAACGATGAAACCCTCGTTAAATGTGGTGAATAAAAGTCGTTGAATCACTTAGTAAAATAATGAAATCTAACCTCTTTATCCCAAGTCAATTGTAAGCGTGCCAGAATGCTTGTTATTATAGACTAGTACTCTTGCCGTCTTGGAGTAATGTGGGAATTATCGATAAATGAAAGCAGGATAATGTGGAAATGAATGAATATTTACTTATAATTTATCAAGTTAATTATGATAACGATTAAAAAGAAAAAAATTCAAATTACAAAACTTACGATTTATTTTTTAAATTTTTGTTTTTATGTGAGTGCAGATTAGGAAAAAATTAAATTGATTAAGTTAATTACGATAACAATTAAAACGAAAAAAAAATTAAAATAGAAATATTCAAAACTTAGACATAAATTAAATTGAGATTCAGTTTCAAAAAATAAATTGATTAAAATTAAATACGATAACAGTTAAAAAGAAAAAAAAAACAAATATTTCAAATTACAAAACTTACGATTTTTTTTTTTGCATAAAATTGAATAATTAATTAAAATATCAAAAAGAAAAGGGACGTGAGTATGGTGGAGGAAGGATTAGCGGCCATCAACCGTGAATAGTGGGGGAGTTGGAAAGAGAGAGTGGGTAGTTCTTTCAGCCGCCGTTCACGCATGTGAACTCGGGGAGTAATAATGGCCAAGTAGGATCTCGATAAATGAATCAATCTCGACCCTAAATAGCTTTAGTCAATTGCACATGTGTGCGACTATGAGTTATATTGTATCATAGATAGTATTCTTACCGTCTGGAGTAGCGCGGCGTGATTTAAGAATTATCAATAAATGAAACAGATAATGTGGAAATGAATTAATATTTACTTATAATTTGTCTAAGTTAATTATGATAACAATTAACAAGAAAAAAGACAAATATTTTAAATTACAAAACTTATTTTTTAAAAAAAAATATTAGTATACGAAATTGCGGGCCGGAAAAAAATTAAATTGATTAAGTTAATTACGATAACAATTAAAAAGAAAAAAAAATAAAATATAAATATTTAAAACTTAGACATAAATTAAATTGGGATTCAGTTTCAAAAAATAAATTGATTAAGTTAATTACGATAACAGTTAAAAAGTAAAAAACAAATATTTCAAATTACAAAACTTACGAATTTTTTTTAAAAAATTATTTTTATACTAAATTGCGGGTCGGAAAAAAATTAAATTGATTAAGTTAATTACGATAACAATTAAAATAAAAAAAATTCAAAACGATGGACAAAAATTAAATTGATTCAGTTATGCACATTAACAGATAAGAAACTGGATAAATGAAGCATATAATGTGAAGATTAAGCGTAAAACAATACTTGGTAAAAGCGAAAACAATACGGTAAAATGAATTATCACTTATGATTGTCTTTCTTCTACAGCCTACACAAAATAAGCATTCGATTCTGTACAATTTGAATTACGGTTAAGATAAAACAATTAAGATTAGATTAAATCCTAGCCAGTGATTACCGCCGTTCACACATGCGATTGTATTATAAATTTGACCTCTATTGTATTATAGATTTGAGTCTCAATTAATAACAGATCAACATTGGGATTGGGTCATTACTACTCATGCCAATCAGAAGACTACACATTTTCCAAATGTAAAATGTAATGTCAAAGATGATCTTAAAATGACTTAGCCAGTTGTATATCATACAAAAACCAATAACTTCACATAAGGGTTTTCTTCTCAATTAATAACAGATCAACATTGTGATTGGGTCACTTTGTGGGATCCCTTGGTTATCTAACTCAACTGCATGTCAACAACTCCATTCAGGCTCCTTTCATTGAGATGGTGTAGGACATGCCCATTGGAGGTTGACAACAGAACAAAGAAAACGTAAGAGAAACAGATAATCACCAATGAGGAATAAAGAAGAGAAAATCAACAGAATAGAGGCGAAGAAAGAGCTTACGGTTGAAGGAAGAGGAAGGAGTGGCAGCAGGCGTGAAGGTTCACGCATGCAGTTGAAATGCAAAATAATTAATATCTGCAGATAAAAATCAAGCAATTAAAAATCACAAAAAAATGTGAGTAAAAAATGAATTAAATACTCCTTGGATCATGAATGTGCAAGAGATAATTATCGATAATGTTAAACCGCAACCCGTACAACAATTAGAGTAACCATGGAAAAACCAAAAAAAAAAAAAATAATAATGTCCTGTATTTCAAAATGACTCTTTGACAGCTTTAACCACCATCCATTACTACTCATGCCAATTAGAAGACTACAAATTTTCCAAATGTAAAATGTAATGTCAAAGATGATCTTAAAATGGCTTAGCCGGTTGTATATCATACAAAAACCAATAACTTCACATAAGGGTTTTCTTCTCATGATATACCCGGCTAATCAAGGAGCACATGAAGGGGGAAAGAGACTACAAATGAATATCCATAGGGGTAGCCTGTTAATCAAAAGACTACAAATTAGACTTTTTTAGTTATTTTCTTACTGTACTTCTATATTAAGTTGAAACATAAAGTAACTTAAAATCTGCCCAAACTTTTTGTACCAAATGATACTACATATGTATACTTCTTTTCTATGTCAAATTAAATCATCCAAGGCACAAATCAGGTATATGCATCCACTGTACTCTAGGTTTTAATACCTTTAGGAAATAGATGCTGCTCATAACTGTTATGCATATAGTCATGATCTTAAGTTTCTAAATTGTTGGATGCTTAAATTGAAATAGAATTATGTGTTCATTTTGAAATAGAATTATGTGTTCATTTTGGAATAGAATTATGTGTTCATTTTACTGATTGAAACTTTCGACTTTTATGAGCTAAAATATTTATGAAAACAACTTTCCTCTTTTTCATTTTTTCTCTTTTCTTAGGTGTCATCTCCCGGGGCAGAGCGTTTCAAGGACATGCCTATGACAGTAAGCTATGTGTAAGGTGATGATTCTAAATCCCCAGAAAAGAAGGGGGTTTTCTTTCTGGACTCCATTGAAACAGAAACAGGGAACTGCATATGGAGGTTGGCAGATGTAAAAGAAAATAGGGACCCTTTGGCAAAAGGAAGACCTTTAAGCCGTAAACTAAGGGACTGGAGATTAACACTTGCATATGCAATGGTGAAGAAGGTAACTTTGTACCTAAGATGGTAAGATGTATCTCCACTTCTCAAGGGACCTATGACTACTTTTTTGTAGATGGCCCTTACAGTCATCCTGCAGAATACGGAATAGTTTCAGGCTTGCAAAGGCTTACATGACTTCACTTGCAATTGTTGGGGCATTTGGAATATTCTTGCATGACTCTTTCTTCCTAAAATTGGACTCAAACCAAACATGCACCCAACCAAACTACCATAGCATCAACATTCAACAAAAACCATACAGCACTGGCTTACCAATCAAATTGAACCCAGCTCCAAAATCCAATTACTCCAACCATTGACGGAAAAAAAAACAGAAATAAAGGGTACGGACAGAGAACCAAAAATGAGATGCCAACCATTTTACATAAAGCAGCCATATGTCAACGACAATTTCTATTTTAGTATTTATATTATAATTAATAGATTAATAGACAATTAATATTTTTATCTATAAATCTCTATTATAAATTTTCTCGTGAAACTATATCCAAAATCAATTTATTTATCAATAATTTAAAGTATAGTTTTATGATTTTTATATGTAAGTTTTTTATTAGTAAAACTCTCTAATAAATATCAAAAGTGATAAAATTTTGTTTTAGTAGAAATATGAAGAAAAAAAAAACATAATGCTGCCACATGACAGCGTCGATTTCTTTTAAAGGTTTTTTTGTTTCACAGAAAATTGTAATTTTAGATTAGTTTTATGATTTTTATCTATAAGTTTTTTATTAGTAAGAATCTCTCATAAATTTCAAAAGGGACAAAATTTAGTTTTAATAGGAATATGAAACAGAAAGCAATAAAGGTTTTCTCATTTACACATGACAACGGTGGTTGTTGTTTTAGTGATTAGTAATAGAAAAATTAACTTTAAATTAGGTTATGCTTTCCTTGGTATTTACCTTATTTATATTTATTTACTTTTATTTATTTGTGTATGATTATATTAATATATGGAATGGTTTTATCTAGGTACAGTAGGTAGGTAGGAGTGTTTAGCTTGGAAAGATCATCAAGATGTGTCCAACATTGTAGGATCGGATTGGTGTAGTTTTTGGAAAGTTTTATGATTGGCTTAGTTGATTGACTAACATCTAATATTATTTTGAAAGGTTGCATCTTTGTTTCCAATTTTTGTAGAACTTCTAGAAGGAAACATAAAGCGGAAAGGAATGTTTCATAGACAAAGTCTTGAATAGTGCCAAATACATATCGAAGTACACAAACTGTTGTTTTGTTCGAGTTACTGAATGTTTTGCCCAATGTCCACACATAATTTGTGACCACACATAACTTGTGTTCTTTTTTCAGCCGATGCACCAACAATATTACCACACCCAGTCACGATGAAACCCCCTCGGATAATCAACATTGAATCCTTTATTGGTCGAATCACATAGCCTAAGAATGCCTTCGTTCACGAAGTTGTTTTGCAGGAAAACACCATCGACACTACCATCCAAGGACCACCCTGCCTAGATCAAGCCGCAAATGTCGAGTAAAACCCCATTACCCATATATAACCTGAAAATAAACAAACCTAAAACCTGTTAAGTGGGGATGGGGCCAGTCCTTCTAACATATGGCTTGGGGTATGGGGAAACCGATATAGCAGCAGTGGGGGAACACCATCACAGACATCATGGGTCTCCGTAAGAGTTTAAAGAAGGGGAGGGAGGGGAAGAAAGAGACAACCCCTCGACAGAAAAGGAAAAAAACCTAACCAATTGTTGGGCACAACCTTATGCATCAACTTGTCATGGTATTTCAGCAGCAGCAGGTAAAGCAGGTGCCATTGTTGGGGCATTTGGAATTCAAAACTATACTCAGAATGCTAACGGGATAAAAAAAAAAAAAAAAAGGCAATTGTTGCACTGGCATTCGTGAATCTGATCGGGTTTTTCTTCACTTTCTTGGTGCCGGAAACAAAAGGTCGGTCGCTTGAGGAAATATCCGGCGGGACTGGTGCTGGTGGAGCACAGGCCATTGGGCCTGAGAAGGTAGATAACAATGGTATTGAAATGTTGCCAAGTAGTGATATGGTCTGAGGCTTGTGATATTTGATAAAGGATGAATTGAGGCTGATATAGTACACTATGAACAAAATCTGAAACACTACATTGTTGGGAGGACAATATTTTTATACATCAATGTTTTCTTAAAAAAACGAACACACAAAAAGATCACAAAATAACATTATAAAAACCAACAAACATAATAAACATATGTCAACCGATAAGAATTTGTTATTCAATTTCAACCATCAAATGTTAAAAATGATATCATGTCTTAACCCACTCCTTATTTGTTGAAAGATAAAATTATACTCCCTTCATCCAATTTTTTTTGTATTACTTTCATTTTTCATCTATCCAAAAAATGATTGTTTTGTTTTTAAGTTTCCTTTTTAAGACAACTGATGCTGCACAATCTGGTCTTGGGCCGGTCCTTGCGGTTTATAGGATATTTGGGCTTAACTGAATGTGAGAACTCCTAAACCCTGTCAAAAGAGAAAAACCTTAGATGAAATGCAAGGCAGGCCTCGAACCCCTCAGTGTGAGAGTAAGTATTGAGGCTTAGTTGAAAGCAAAATAACATGGTTTCGGTATGTAGAATAGTGCGTACCTTTCAAATGAGATTTTATGAAGTATATATAGCCTTTCTGGGAGTGTAATCCGGGTTAGGCTATGATCACGGAGATATTTTAGGACTGTAATACCATAAATGCGGGTTGGCCAGCGTAGTAGAAGGAATCACGACTAAAATCTCGGGATCGGCGAGGATATTCGAGATTAATATCGAGCTGTCGAGCGCCTTGTTCCACTGCTTTGAGTGAAAGAAACTCTGCTCGGTATAGATGTGTGATGATCATCTCGCGGCTATCCTGCTCGGGTAATTTCTTTCCTGGTCTCTGTCACATACGTGACTATCACGTGACTTTGGCTCGTGACCGAGAAGTTTGGGCATCGCTCATCGGTGGCCCCTGCTCCTGTTCGGTATTTATGCTCGGCGCGAGGGCAATACTCTGTGTATGATTTTATTATGGTCGAAGTGAAAGGAGGCTGCTTTATTGGTGACGATTAGTGTATTCGAAGGGCTGAGGCGAAAAGAAAAGCGTTTAAGTGGCGCTGCGTGTTTCGAGGAAGGCATTAATGGCGGGCTTGATCGGGTGCTTCACGGCCGCCTTTGTTTGAATCGTGGCGCGTGATTTGGGCGCCTTTTCCCAATCATGCTATAAAAGGGGAAAAACCCTAACTTTTCTTCTCTTTTACTACCTTCAACCCTCGATTGCCTGCCTTGCTCTTGCTATTCCTTTCCTCGGTGGCGATTCTTTGTGCTTAATCGAGAGATTCGTTTACGTCATTACGGATCACTTCAACATTTAAACTACGGCAAAATTGATTCCCGTTCGACACACAAGTAAGTTTCTCTGTTTCAATTCTTTTACGTTTCCTTTGAGCTTTAAGGTTACGGTTTTCTTCTACTGTGTTCTTCATGTTCATGGTTTTTACAGGGTAGATCCTTAGGATTTTCAGTTTAGGCTTGGGTAGTTTGCAGGGAAATCGAGGAAAAACCTTCGAAGAATCATAAGCTTTCTGGGGATTAATCCAGATTATTGCTCGATCTGTTGTAGGATGTCTTCCCTCTTCGACTTTTTGATGGCGATTCCGATCATGAGCAAAGCTTATGATTATGACCATGGTGCTCGGGGCATCATTCACCGTAGGATTCGAGAGCGAGGTCGGCGTGTTGATTTCGAGAGGAGAAATATTCGGGGAAGCAAGTAGCCATGCTTTTGTTGTGAATGATGTGACCATCGACCGGGGCGAGGTAGGCGAGCGAGCTCGAGTGAGATGCCCAGCCCACGAGGAAGTGGTGAGTCGACCTCGGCGGGTAGGAGACCTCATACCGAGGATTATTTTTTAATCGAGCTCGCTTGCTCCTTGGGAGTCTATGGACTCGATTGTAGAGAGGGGGCTGGTTTGACTCCATTGGGATTTCGGGGAAGATTGCAGGGGTTCCTTATGAATCCGAGATGACTCTGCTTTCGATGAGGAGTAAGACCAAAGAATGATCTTTTTCTATGATTTCTTTCGCGTCGATCCATCCATTCTCGCTCACAATTGCCAAAACCTCGGCCATTGTCGAGGTTGAGCCAGTCTTTGGTGCGTTGAAATTACAACGAGGGTGAGCTATAGTGGCTAGAGGTGCCTCAATTTCTTGTGCTTTCGGATCTGTTTGGGGGACCCTTGGAGGTCTTCTTTGTTTAAATAGCGATGCACTTTCGTCTATCGTTCCGCGGCGGGGTGAAGTTCGTCGAGAACGATGAGAATAGCGAATCGAGAATGATCTGACGCTCATGTTCATCATTTCGACTGCGCTGTTGGTGGCTGTGATTCATCGACTATCTTTGTATTCTCAGCTGGCGTTTATCCGGCGCCTTTCCTCATGGATTTCCATGGCATTGGCATCTGGTTGTGGGCGCCATCGCTTTACTGCGATTCGGGTGGAACGTCGATGGCCAAAGGGGCTTGTGCGGGGCATGGCCGCCAACACTAGCCCTTTCAACCACGCACGTGTGGAGCACTAAGCCGGTACAATTGGTATAAGCTTGTTCCTCATGGGAGGCGGTGACAAAGCGGCTAGCTGTTGATTCGGGATAAACATCTTGCTCGAATCTTGAGCTTGATTGCGAAACACAGGCTTTGAGCTTGTTCATTCAATGGGATAGGCTCGCCCTTGAATTAAGTCGAGCAGCTTCTCTTCGTTGGTTCAACTGATCCCGTAATTCAACAGAATTGGCCCTTTGCTGTTGTAATTGATTTCTCAAATCATGTTGAGGTGGATCAGTTGCGGGGACGAAACCAACTTCGCCATTCGGTGCATGTTGTGCGCCACTTGAGATCTGGTCATTACCCGCTTAGTGGCGGTAGGCCATTTCGGTGGGAAGTCGGTCGGGGAATTCCTCAGTGCATTTACTAATTGGGGGCCAATCTCCTTGAACGGATACATCACCGCCGACATTTCCGCTCGCGCCAACCTGTCCCTTTCCGTTCTTAGCCATGCTAGCAAGAGTTTGATGAACAATGAACTAGAAATTTTCGTTTCCCGGCAACGGAACCAAACTGATGCTACACAATCTAGTCTTGGGCCGGTCCTTGCGGTTTGTAGGATATCCGGGCTTAATCGAATGTGAGAACTCCTAAACCTCGTCAAAAGAGGAAAAACCTTAGATGAAATGCAAGGCAGGGCCTCGCAAAACCCCTCAGGTGTGAGAGTAAGTATTGAGCTTTGTTGAAAGCAAAATAACAGGGTTTCGGTATGTAGAATAGTGCGTACCTTTCAAATGAGATTTCATGAAGTATATATAGCCTTTCAGGGAGTAGGATCCGGGTTAGGCTGTGATCACGGAGATATTTTAGGACTGTAATACCATAAATGCGGGTTGACCGCGTAACCGAAGGAATCAAGGCCAAAATCTCGGGATCAGCGAGGATATCTCGAGATTAATACCGAGCTCAATCGAGCAGCCTTGTTCCCTGCTCGCTGAGGGGTAGAGAAATTCCTGCTCGATATAGATGTGTGATGATCATCTCGCGGCTATCCTGCTCGGGTAGTTTCTTTCCTGGCCTCTGTCATACACGTGACTATCACGTGCTGAAGCCTGTGCCTGGCTCGTGACCGAAGTTTGGGCCGAGCTCATCATTAAGGATTATTATACTAGGGTGATGGATATTACTAATCAAATGAGAGGGCTCGGTGAAATTGTTTAAGATAGTAGAGTTGTTGAAAAAATCCTTATTAGTTTACCTCCTAAATTTAATGGAATGGTGTCTATTATTGAAGAAACTAAAGATATTTATTCATTGACGGTACAAAAGTTGATGGGTTCTTTAAAAGCTTATGAGAAGAGGTTAGTAAGACACTCCGAATATTCTGTTGAAAGTGCTTTCCAATCCAAAATTTGAATTTGGGTTCGAAAGATGTTTAGAAAAGTAGCGAAAGTAGTTATCAAAGGAATGAGGGATCATTTAGAGGTAGATATGGTAGAGGTCAAAGTAAAGGCCAAGGTAGAAGTTTTAAAGCTGGCAGAAGGCAAAATTTTGAAACTAGAAGTGGAGGTAGGCAAAATTTCAATTGAGAAGTAAGTTCTAAAATTCCCAAGAATTAAATAATAATTTGGTCCCTGGACATGTCGAAAATCAATGTTTTGGTCCTCGGACAAAAAAACAATAGAATTTGGTCCTGGACATGTATTTTTGCAATTGCCCCTCCCGTGACAAATTATAACGGTGGGAGGGGCATTTGGTCCAAAAATACATGTCCAGGGACCAAATTCTATTGTTTTTTTGTCCGGGGACCAAAACATTGATTTTCGACATGTCCAGGGACCAAAGATTATATTAATCCAATTCCCAAAGTTGTAATATTTGCAGGAAAAACAGTCACAGTTCCGAAGATTGTTGGTTTAAGAGAAAACCAAAGTGTTATCATTGTCAAAAATTTGGCCACAAAGAGAAGGAGTGTAGAGTAACAAATCTGCAACAAACGGCCCATTTTTGGAGAAACAAGAAAGTGAAGGGAATATGTTTTATGCTTGTCAAAGTGCAACTGAGTATAAGAACGATGTGGCGATTGTAGCAATCACATGACGGGAGATAAATCAATTTTTGTGGCTATGGATACCTCCATAGATTCACAAGTAAAGATGAGAAATGGAGCTTTGGCAAAGGCACAAGGAAAAGGTACAATTTGTGTGCAAACAAAGAAAGGAGCGAAGTACATTCACGATATTTTTCTTGTTCCGAAGTTGTATCAAAATTTATTGAGTATTGGGAAACTTGTAGAGCATGGATATGTAGTAAATTTCAAGGATAATTACTGCAAGATTTATGATAAAAATTGTGCACAACAGCTGGTTGTTTCTATCAAAATGAAGAGAAACTGAAGTTTTCAAGCTACTTCAACAAAAGAACATGGTTCAAGGCCTTCCAAAAATTAAGGAGGTTCATGAAGTTTGTGAAGGGTGTGCACTTGGGAAGTGTTGATACTTATTGTAATTAGATTTATATCTCTCATACATTACACTAGTTTTATAAATCGCTGGTTAATTGGGTTGCGACGATTAACGTGGCAAGCGTGTATAGAACTTTGCCAAGTATAGCTTTTATAGGACTTCATAGGTTCGGCAATGGAAGATCTCTTCAAAGCTTCACCCGAAGACTGCTCAAGCTTCTGACAGACCTTATGTAAACATGGTCAATCATAGTCAAGCAATCTTTGTTGAATCAATTTAAGTTTATTCTTATCAAGTTTGAATTTAAATTGAGACATTCCCCAACATCTCAGACCCGCTGAAAGCAGCTTTCCGAAAAGCAGGAAGACTTTTCGCGGCACGAGTGTAAAAGCGAAAGCGACTATCACCTATTATGCGTAACAACTCTCAGATCGACATCCAGATTGCCCAACTCCGATCTCGCAAAAGATCTCTGTACTCATTCCCTACACGTTATCTGTGAAGACGAATTTCTTGATTGACAGCCCCATGCATTTAATGCAGTCAACCTAATAGAGTTGTTAAGTCTTCGTCTTCTCCAACGGATCTCAAGAATGCTCATGCTATAAATGCCGCCATTAAAGACGAAGAAACACACTTGACGAATCGCTCAAAATCTACAACAACTCTAAAGTCTTAATACTCAGTGCATTCAAGAGATCTTAAACAGATCAAGAAGTCCTCGTCAACAACAAGAAGTTGTGCATCAACATTTATTTTTGTACTTCTTGTTGTTTTCATTCAAAGCTATTCTTCTGCACGAATTAAATATCCCACGCTATTACAGTATATTTAATTCCTTAACCCCCAAACACAAGTCAATATTTTGTACACGATCCATTGGGAATATTCTTTGTAATAGATCTAGTGGAAAATATAGTGCACTATTTAAATCCAAGGTTCACTGCCTTGGTGGTGGACGTAGCACTCTTTATAGTGTGAATCATCCTAAAATACTTGTGTTAATTCCTTCTTCTACGTCTACTTACTTGAACGCTTATTACTTTATTTATCGTTATCCTTTACAAAGAAATCTTAAGTAACCTGTAAAAGGTCTACCGTTAGTCCTTATCGGCAGACTTGAACCAGCTTCTTTGATAGACTTCCGCTACTTCAATCTTTTCAATAGATTCTAAGTACTTCTCAAAGAACTATCTTAAAAAGTATTTAAGTGTATAATAAGCTATTCAACCCCCCCCCCTTTCTAGCTTATTATTGTGCCCGTTGGGACCCACAATTGGTATCAGAGCCTTACTCTTTGAAAACTAGTTTTCCGAGATTAAACTCTTGAGAGATTCGATCCAATGGCACAAACACACTACATGCTGCCTACATCTAATGCGAACCACATCCGAATATTGGACGAAGGCCATTTCGATGTATGGAAGGATAAGGTAATGCGTTATATGAACTCAATTGACAACAGATTATGGAAGTGTGTTATTCAGACAACATGTACCAATGAAGGCCAACCTTCTAGCCTCCATCGCCGGGAATCCGCAAAGTTCCCAAAGAAGAATCGAATGGACAGAGGACTACACCTGGTAGAGCTTAATAGTAAAGCAATCAATATCATTACTAGCTCTCTAGACACAAGCACATACCAAAGAAGTGATCCGATGTACTACCGCAAAAGAGATGTGGGAAGCTCTTGTGGAATACTTGAAAGGAGACCAAGACACAAGAGATAACAGAAAATACACATACATCCAGCAGTTTGACTCCTTCAAAAAGGATCCAAAGGAAACCTTGAGACAAGCATACGATCGCTTCAGTGAGGTAATTAATAGTTGATTTTCTCTTGGTAAAACCTATGACAAAAAGAAATGAACATGAGGTTTCTAGGCTCTCTAGGTAGCTTATGGCATGTTAAGACCACTGCTATGAAAGAATCCAAAAACTTAAACGAGATGACTCTCCGTAGTCTCTACACAAGTTTGAAGGTTTATGAGCTGGAGGTAAATCAAGCTCTAGAGCAGACAAACCAGCTTAAAATCGTGTCCTTGCCGCCCATGGTCCAAGAAGAAACCATCGTTGAAAACAAACCTTCCACTTCCTCCAAGAAAACGATTTTCTCTCGAGATGAACAATTTGCTATGTTTGTAAAACGTTTTCAAAAATTTGCAAAATATGGAAGGAAGAACACACACCAACAACCTTTCAGAAAAACTGGTGAAAGCTCATCTAAAGAAGAGCTTGTGTGTTACAACTGTAGAAAACTTGGTCATTTTGCCTCCAAATGTCCAAAGCCAAAATTTGAAGCATACCGAAAACCTACTTATAAAAAATTTCAAAAACAAAAGGTATGTTGGTCAAGACATAGAAGACAAACAGATTGCTACATGGTTTGAGACCGATTCGTAAGAGGAAGAGGATGATTGTGAGCAAGCTAACATATGCTTAATAGCTCATGATTCAGATCCTCACCTATGACTCAAAATGAAGTCGAAATCTTACCTAGTCCTCGGATAAAAGTGAGATCAACAAAGATGAACTTCAAGAAGGAAGAACTTCTCAAGGATAATCAAGATATGCTTGAAGAGTTCAACTCCTTTAGAGTAGCCTATGTAAAACTTGCCAAGAACCGAGAAACTTATCAATAGAAATCTCGATGGCAACCGAGATTCAAACTCTCAATAGCAGCCAACAAGAAAGTATCAAACTCAAAGGAGAAAACAAATTCCTTTGTGACAAAATTGAATGTCTATCAAAGGACTCTGACCTAGAGAAAATTGCCTTGCAAAAGACAATTGACTCTGGAACAGCGCCTCCAAGGATACCTTCAAGAAATCCTTTCAAGCCAAAAATCATGTAAAGATAAACCGCTTAGGATACTTCGATGAGCCCAAGATGACATTCCCATCACCACGAGAAAGGTGAATCCTCCGAGACGCTAATGATATCTCTTTCTAAACAGACGCTCGAAACAAAAACAAGGGAAACAAGGCCTTGGTTATTCAAGTGTTCCTTATGTCTACCCCAAAGCTCGAAAAGGAAAAGCCAAGATTATCGCTTCAAATGAGAAACCCGAGAAAGTAACTAGAGAAACAAAGTCTCGCCAAGAACAACTCGCTAAGGCAAGACTATCATCCGGCGGTAGACCTACTAAATCTCTACCTATGACTATCAAGTTTGTCTATGAAACAGCAAGGCACTTGCATTTAAATACTGTTGAAAGTAAACTTAAAGGTGTTCTACCGAATCCTCCTAAAAAGGTAATCAACAGACAAGCCAAAGCTAAGTCTGGTGGTAACCTACCTAGGAAGATTTAAAAGAAACCAATTAAGTCTATCGTCAACAAGCAAGTCGAACCAAGATTGAATGTTAGAAAAGGATAATCATAATCACTCTTCGCCTAAAGCCACCGACGCAGCTTCTATGGAATTTCCATTTATGTCACTCTTGCAATTGCCTAGGCCATCCTGGCCCCTGCATGCCTCGCTAAGGTTCACTCCAAGATCCGAGAGACCTAGTTCTCTCAAGGTTAGGCGTGTATGGGTTCCAAAAGGTTGCTAATCCTTAGACCCAAAAAGAAAATAAAGGGGACCTTGTTGCTTTAAATCTTTTTCGTATGCTTCATGGCTATAGATTCAGAAAACAAAGACATACTGACAAGTGGGTTTCAAGACACATGACAGAAACGTAAGTCTACTTACGCATATAGTCAAGCCAAAGGACCCACGTTATTTCTGAGACAATGCAAGAGGAAAACAATTGATATGGCTCAATCACTAGAGGAAGTCTCTCCATCAACAAAGTCTCTCTAGTGAGTGGCTTAAAGCACAATCTTCTTAGTATATCCCAATTCTGTGACAAAGGATTAATATGCCAATTCAACTCCAACCAGTGCCTCATCAAAGATCGTGAATCCCGCTCTACAACACCGACCGAATAGACAAGGAAACGCCTATGTCGGGACTCTAAATCTTCTAGGAGATTCTCAAGCCTTTGCCTAGTTGCTAACAACGCTCGTGACAACAAATTAGCTATGGCACAAGCTGCCTCGCCACCTCAACTTCAAGCCTCTCCAAGCTCTCCAAAAATGGGCTTGTCAAATGTCTACCTACTCAGATCCGCCGATCATGACGTAAGTGGTAAAGCTTGCCAACTAGAAAACTTTCCAAGTCTTCCTTCAAAAGAAAGTATGTCTTGTCAACAAACGTACTCTTCAACTTCTCGCATATGGATCTCTTTGGACCAATCACTACAACAAGATTTCCGAGACAAGTATACACTTGGCAAGTAGTCGACGACCACTCTAGGTTCACCTCGGTTGAAACAATGACTTCAAAAGATGAGACATATGATCTAGTCACCGCTCTTTTTTAAGACTTCAAACTCAAAAGCTTGAAGACATTAGTGATATAAGATCGACAATGACATCAATTCAAGAATAACTAAGTAGAAAGATACCGTGATGACCACGGATCGGCCACAACTCTCTCGTCGCCGTTTAACTCCTCAACAAAATGGTGTAGCCGAACGGAAGAACGTAACACCGATTGAAGCAAAGAAGAACAATGTTGGCGTAAGCAAAACTTCCAAAGTACTTCCGCGTGGCCGCCAATCGCTCGCATGTTTTACCTGCACGCATCTCCGGTAAACAAGTTTCATAACAAAACTCCATATGAAATATGGAGAGAAGAGCCCCAAACATAGGATTTCTTAAAATCTTCTACTGTAAATGTTTTATTCTTCATAATGGAAAAGAATATAGAGGAAAATTTGATGCAAAATCGACATTAAGGAATTTTTCTGGTATTCCAAACATTCAAAAGCATTTCGATTTTCAAGAAAACTCATTTAAAAAATTTAGAATCAGGCATGTTTCTTTTGATGAATATGACTTGTTAGAGCCTAGAAAGGTCTCCGAATGTTGCTAATGATTCTCGATAATGATGAGACAGTACAAATACAAAGATCCTCTTCAAGCACCGATAACCTCCTCGTAATCCTCGCAACTACGCACTTTCCAAGCATCGCTAACCCTTCACCGGCAGATTTCAACTCGCCGATACGAAGTTCCAACTCTTCTGTTGAACTAACCCATCTCTCTCGCCTTACCCCAAACACTGGCAGATCACTCATCCTTCTTGTTCACCGTAAAATGAAGGTTTCAAGATCCTATCTCTCTCGAACTGCATTTTGGTGAATCTCCTCAATCTACCTGAATTCTTATGTGGAAGACCTCACTGTAAGATCTTCCTCCAACCATTATTGAAACAAGAGATCATCCTATTTCCCAAATAATTTGGTGATCTCAATACAGAGTTCGCACGAGGAATAGAGTTCGAGAAGAGACTATGTTTGCATATGCATTTGTATTCCTAACTGAGCCAAAGAAAATTGATGAAGCTTATTGAAGATCATAACGGATTAGCTATGCAAGAAGAGCTGAACCGCTTTGAAAATACAAAGTGTGGAGCTTAGTTCAAAATGATCGATCACCCGCTTATCAAGCACCAAATGGGCTTACGTAAACAAAAAGAGATGAAGATGGAAATGTCACCGTAAAACAAAGCTAGACTGTTGCTCAAGGATACCGACAGAAGAAGGGATTGACTTATGAAACATTTGCTTCTCGCTTTCTAGATTAGAAGCAATCGACTCTTTTAGCCTATGCCTGCTCATGGATTTCAAATGGATGGAAGAAGAGTTTTTGAATGGTGATCTTCAAGAAACGGTATACGTTGAACAACCTCCGTGATTTGTCATTCAAGACAACCGATCATGTCTACCGACTCAAGAAAGCTCTCTATGGTCTAAAGCAAGCTCCCGTAGCTTGGTATGAAACTCTATCCAAGTTCTTAATGAAAGGATCTGGTAGGAAGGATAGACACTCACTGCTCAACCTCAAGCACAAAGTCATTCATTCTTCGTACAAATCTATGTGGATCTATATCATCTTGGATCAACTAACCAATGCTTGTGCAAAAGATTCAAAAACCGATGCAAAGCAAGTTCTAGATGCGTATGATGGGATAATCTTACCTATTTTCTAGACCTAAATTCAACAGATTCTATAATCTTCATCACTAAACCAAAATGCAAAGGAACTAATCAAGAAATTTGGTCTTCATTCACCAAAGGATTTGAGACTGATGTTCACCGACCGCCATCTTGATAAAGATGAAAAGGGAAAGCAAGAGAACATAACCAAGCACCGAGGAATCATAGGTTCACTTCTTTACCTTACCGCCAAGATCGACATTATGTTTGCCGCTTGTGTTTGTGCAAGATTTCGTGCCGATCCAAAGGAATCACATTTGCTTGCCGCCAAACGGATCATCGATATGTTTCAACAACAACAAATCTAGGCATCCGGTATTCCAAACGCAACAACTCTCGACTACTTGATATGCATTGCGTACCGCAAAGTGAGCAAAAGAAGCACCAAGTGGGACTTGTCAATTCTTTGGAAATAGACTTGTCTCATGGTCTTGCAAAAATAAGGATCGCTTGCAAACCCAACCACAGTAGGTAAATACATTGGCCGCTGTTGCTCTCAACTTCTATGGATGAAGCAACAACTAGTGGACTACAAACATCAAGATCGCAATTGTCCAATTATGTGTGACAACACATAGCAATTTCAGCTCAAAAATCCAAAGAT
>JABEVN020003586.1:0-17640 GCA_013146195.2 Codonopsis lanceolata | reverse complement strand
ATCCACCTCACTTCCCGACCCAAAATCCCAAAATGGCCGTTACTGGGAAGTAATGGTGAAAAACCAAAAACTAAGTCGTGGTTCCGACCAAAAGGCCAAAACCTACCAAAATAAAATTGTCACTACTTTGGAGTTGACAAGCAAAAAGTCTCAGAAATAGCGGTCACTGCCTTGAAATCAAAACAACAACCACCTGACAAACAACAAAAAGACTCCCTCTCCTGAAGGGGCAGGCAGACACATACCGCTTTAAAGGTAAAGCCTTTAAGGGCGTTATTGTATTTATTTACTTACGTATTTATTATTTTAAAGTTGTTATTTAAATCCGGCACAATGTAGCCAATATAAGCCGTTGTGTTGCCGGATTAGAATAGGAAATATTATGTAAAAAGCCGTTATAATGGCCAAATATTCTTAAATATGCTGTAATTATTGTAAGGAAATGACTTGAGTCCATAAATAATGTAGCCATGGATGTATTTGTTTTAATTTCTGTCTTTTTAATACTTTATTTATTTGCTAAATAAATATAACGATGCATACTTGACCAAAATCACTTTTGAGACCGAAAGGAGCGAGTTGGGTGCCTAGCACCTTCCCAACTCGTAACTTAGCCTCGAACCGTTTTCTTTTCTCGGTTTATTTTTCTTTTCTTTGGTTTTGCTTTATTTTGCCTTAAAATAAAGATGCGACTCTAAAACTTTCGGATCTAGTGGGCCTCGCAACACTCCTTCTTTGCACTTTTAGTTCTCCCTAAAAAGGGAGAATGGAAATGGAAGAGAGTGATTATTCTCATATCACGATATCCCTAAAGGGATAACTTGATGCGGGAAACCCAAAGCTCCATAGTGATCGAAGCGGACATAAGGCTATTTTAATAAAATCCATAGTGGGCGTCGCAATATCTTTTTTGCACTTCAGTTTTCCCTAAAAAGGGAAAATGGGAATGAAAAGGGTAATGCATTCCCATATCTTGGTATCCCCTAAAAGGGATAACTTGATGCGAGGAAACCATAAGTTCCCATATTGGATACAAAATCCACTAAAGGCAACCGAGGCACATTCCAACGTGCTAACATAGACAAACACTCACCGCACTTTTTGATTTCGTCTTCCCCTAAACAAGGGAGGGTGGAGCGAAGCGGTGGTGTCACGCATCAGCGTCACGCGCACCCTATCCAAGGGCGCGGGAGAGCACATCCAGGGAACCCACGGTGGCGACTTCTGTTTGAGGGAGTTGTTTTATTTTAAATAAAATGGAGGGCTAGACTCATAAAATAAAACTTTTTTTTTTTTATTTGTTTAAAGCTGCGGTATGCTTGTTATATTAATTTACGCATTTGAATATAGTGTTCTATACATCCGGTGTCTATATTTGTGGATATGATCCTCCATCTTGCAGCCGATTTCGTTCAGATAAGCATTACAGTGTGTTTAAGAATATTTTAAAAAAAACTTCAAAAATATATATATAAAAAATTCGAAAAGTCAAAAAAAAAATATATATATATATATATATATATATATATAAAATAAATATATACATATATATATATATATACATATATATATATATATATATATTATATGTTACAAATAAATTCCGGGCAGCACAACAAAAGAGTCGGGGCTTTATTTTACTTTCGGCTCTATATTATTATTTCTTTCAGTTTATTTTCCTTTTCACTTTATTATGTAAATTTATACATATATGCATTCATTCTGTCATTTTATTTTGGGGACATAGGACCAAAATTTGTAATTAATAGGGATAGATAGTTTCCCACTTTTCTTTCTATTTCTTAAAATGGTGTGCTTGCTTGCTTGCTTAAAAATAAAAAGCCGAGAAAATCACACATAACGACAAGACAAGTCATATACTGCTTTATTTTTACGTTCATATATACGTAAATAAATAAAGACTTTCTTGCTTTTTAGATACAGCACACACGTGCACGCATATAGGAATATTCCGAACTGTTACCCTACACCATGACCAGCCTACCCCCTGCATAAGCCAACGTTAGAATGCATATAGTTTCTCAGGACACTTCACAAACCGACCGGTTTTTGCATCTCTGGATTATGGGTCAGCCCCTATCAAAATAAGAATATAAATAAATAAATAAATAAATAAAATTATATATATATATAGTAAGTGCGCACAAAAAAATAATATAAATATAAATAACAAACAGGAGCTGATTTATAATTCTCAAATGCTCAACTTAGACCATTTCGAATGGTGGATCTGGAAAGAATATAGGCCCTTACTTTGGGACCGATCCGATCTTGGGGAGTCGAAAGGTAGGTGGAATACGTTGGTCCTATACTGCGGAGAAAGAATCCCATTGTTCAGGAAAAGTCTGAGGCTGTCAAAATAAAGCGGTGCTTATCAGGTCGATTGTAGGGAACAAAAAAAAATACTAATAAAATATACTAATAAAAAGGCACGCTATACTCCAAGCAGACTGACCCCCGGCCCGGCCTTCGATACCTCAAAACCCCATTTTCCTCAAAAACTTGGCTTTGAATTTGGAAAAGAGAGATATCTTGGCCGGTTGATCTGGGAAAGTAGTGCGAGAATCGGTCGAGAGGGTATCGGTTCGAGATCGGGCAGGCGAGAATCAATTCGGAGGGTACATATCGGCGGTATGGCGGCGAAAGTGAACAATCGGCTATGGAGTGCAGTTTAGGGGCTCGGGGAGTGCGTTCAGGCTCGGCAATGCGAGGAATGGTTAGACCAAAATTTGGATGCCTTGGCCCGATCGTGTAATGAGCCAAGTGGCTAATCGGTGCAAAATTTAAAATCCGGTGGTAGGGAAATCTCTTCCCTTGTAGTCCCCGAAGCATCAACCTTCCATGTTCCTCCAAATCCAATTTCCCAACCAAACACCAACCCGCCCAACCCAGACTCCATATCTTACCCAAAAACCCGCAACCCGGAATCCTATCTTGTCAAAACCCACACCAATTGACTCCATATTCTATCCAAAATCCTTATCGGTCAATATCCCTACCTATCCAAAATTTTTATCAATCCAATATCCTATCCGACCCAAAACCCACCAATCAATATCCTATCCGGCCCGAATCCTTATCATTGATATCCATATCAACCCAATATCCATATCAACCCAAAATCCTTATCACGCCCAAAGTCCTTACGGATACCACGATCAGAAAACAACCCGGCCTTCTAATCCTACCAACATATACCAAAACCCAACTTTCTGTCGCCGCTTGAAAATGGAGGCGACATCGAAGATTTGAAAACCATCTTGCTTAAAGTTCTAAACCGGGAAGTTTCTAATGAAAATTTGGGGGACGACTTCACGGGTATGATGGGTGAAAGCAGCGATTATGAAAAGCTCCTGCTGAGTTCGAGTCTATTTCTAATAAGCCTCTGTAGAATTGGTACACCACGGCCAGGTCGCTCGACACCGCGGACTTGGTAGGCGCCGGATATACTATCCCTCCTTTCTCCTAGCTTTGCAGTTGGTCATCTACCAATCCGCTACCTAGTTGAGGATCTCAAACCCCGGGTCCTCGACAATGTAATAACATGCAGGTATGCTTTTAATAATAATATAAATGTCTTTGCTTATTCCTTAGTTGCACACACTTTAAAAACGCATTAAATAATAATAATTATGATAATGAGTCATTTAATAAAATGGACCCAAAAGATAAAAATTATCTACTTGACCTTGCAAAAGTCGGTTCAGTACCAAAGCGAGCCATTCATCAGCTCTTGAAGACACGTCTACTATCAACCTAGAATTTGGACAATGAAGTCAAAAGAGATCGAGAATCGGCTACCTCCAGTCGAGAAAGGAAGGCACTCATTGATCTCCTCAAAGAGTTCGTAGATATTTTTGCACAGTCCTCTGAAGATATGCCCGGCACGGATCCGCCATAGTCGACACGGATTCCCAGCATACCGGATGCTCGCCCGGTCAAGCAAAAGCTCTGCCGCATTAAGCGAGAATGGTCCTACAAGTCAAAGAAGAAATCATGAAATAGGCTGCGCGTCAACTTCATTTGGGTAGTTGAATACCCGACACAGGTGTCAATATAGTGACCGTTCCCAAGCCCAGCCCAGAGAAAGTCGGGGATTTGTGTAGACTTGGCGACCTCAACAAAGCGTCGCGCAAAGATGACTTCCCTCTGCCCAACATTGACATTGTGGTAGATGCCGTCGCAACTCACAACTTTGAAAATTCTTCTTAACATGTTTCAACGACAAGGTCTTAACCGGTTGAAATGTGGTTCCAGAAAAACATTTGAATCTTCATACCGTATTTGGCGGCCGTTCTCGACTGTTGGATACGGCTTTTTCGAAAAACACAAATCTTTTTCCTATTGTGTTCTCGATCGGGTCTTGACCCGAAGAACATAACATCCTCACTTGATTGTAGTTTAGGTTTTTGGCCTGAACTACGTTTAGTCTGATTTCCTTTAATAGGGAATACGTAGGCAGCCTACATTAGTAGGTCCGACCATCAGAGCACGTTAAATTCATATCTGCTTAAAAACTACGATAACCTTTTATAACCGACTAAAAATGTCTAGGTTATGGGGTTTGGATAGCATGATAAACTATGCATTATAACTGCTACCAATTGCATTCTTTCGTTTTTAAATGAACGAAATTGGAGAGTATATTGTTTATCAACGATGTTCGTCTACTCAGTAAGCCTTGGGTTACACGTAGACTCCATCGTTGAGGGGCTCTGTAGACACCCCAATTTCGTACCCACAGTATGTGACTACGACATAAGATATCAAGAAGCTGTCAAAACTTAACAAATGTCAAGTTACGAGGAGTTAAAAATCGAGAGCAAAAGGCGGGATGCATGCCAAGCTTGATGACTGCGAGGGGTGAAAGTGTGAAAAAACAAACTTGAGCAGTAGCATTGGTGCGCGCACAAGGCCCTTGGTGCCACCACATGGAGCAGCGGTGCCGCGAAAGAGTCCCTTGGCCGCGCGGAGAAGCCCTTGTAGCTTGTCTCGAGAGAATGAAATGTACAAGTCTTGAAGCTCACGGTACAACTGATCAATGCAGGCTGAACAAATTGAAGAATTCCCACCGAGTCCCTGCTTCTCAAGTATAAATAGGAGACCCCGGCTCCTCATTTCAGTTGCTCAGTCTTCGCGATAAAAATTGCAACGAAACTCTCTCTGTTATTCTGTCAAAACATTAGTACGAGAGGTGTGAGATAGGTGAGTGGAAGCCCTAAAGTCTCCAAACCCCGTCCAAACACCGCCAAAATAAATATCCATAGGTTATAAGTGATCCCTAGCCTAGTTGTTAGGCATCCACCTCACTTTCCCGACCCAAAAATCCCAAAGTAAGTCGTTACTCTGCCCGAGTAATGAGCTGAAAAACCAAAAAACTAAGCCGTGGTTCCGCCCAACCAAAAAGGCCAAAACCTACCAAAATAAGCTGTCACTCTGCCCGAGTTGACAAGCAAAAAGTCTCCGAAATAAGCAGTCACTCTGCCCAAATCAAAACAACAACCACACAACAAACAACAAAAATACTCCCTCTCACGGGAAGGCAGGCGGCACCACCGCTCTAAAAGGTAAAGCCTTTAAGGGCGTTATTTATTGTATTTATTTAATTTTTTGTCTATTTATTATTTTAAAGTTGTTATTTAAATCCGGCACAATGTAGCCAATATAAGCCGTTGTCTTTGGGATTAGAATAGGAAATATTATGTAAAAGAGCGTTATAATGGCCAAATATTCTTAAATATGTCTGTAATTATTGTAAGAAAATGGCTGCGAGTCCGTAAATAATGTAGCCATGGATGTATTTGTTTTAATTTCCTGTCTTTCAATACTTTATTTATTTGCTAAATAAATATAATAGTAAGCATACTTCAGCCAAAAACCACTTTTGAGACCGAAAGGGCGAGTTGGGTGCCTAGCACCTTCCCAACTCGTAACTTAGCCTCCGAACCCGTTTTCTTTTTCTCTGGTTTATTTTTCTTTTCTTTGGTTTTGCTTTATTTTGCCTTAAAATAAAGATGGCGACTATAAAACTTTCAGATCCAGTGGGGCCTCGCAACACTCCTTCTTTGCACTTTTTCGTTCTCCCTTAAAAAAGGGAGAATGGGAATGGAAGGGTGATGTATTCCCATATCACGATATCCCTAAAAAGGGATAACTTGATGCGGAAACCCAAAGCTCCATAGCGATCGAGGGCCATAAGGCTATTTTTAATAAAATCCATAGTGGGGGCGTCGCAATATCCTTTTTTGCACTTTTCCGTTTTCCCCTAAAAAAGGGAAAATGGGAATGAAAGGGTAATGCATTCCCATATCCTGGTATCCCCTAAAAAAGGGATAACTTGATGCGGGAAACCATAAGTTCCCATATTGGATACAAAATCCACTAAAGCCAACCGAGGCACATTCCAACGTGCTAACATAGACAGCACTCCTCCCGCACTTTTGATTTCGTCTTCCCCTAAACAAGGGAGGGTGGAACGAGAGCAGTGGTGTCCCGCATCCGCACGTATGCGCACCCCTATCCAAGGGCGCGCGGGGTGCGGGAGCACATCCCGGGAACCTCACAGCCACCTCCATAGAAGTGAAGAGCTTGAAGAGTAGATCATTTCCAACCGAATAGTTTTCTCATTTGGTTTCTTGGGTGTAGAATACGAGTAAGTTACTTATTCTCTCTTTGATTTTTTACTCATTGATGCTAAGGAAAACAAACTTTATGTTATTTGAGGTCAATGAGTACACATACTTGCTTTGTGTGACTTTTAACTTGTGATTTGAGCATGTGAACTTGTTAGGAGCACATGTAGGATGACTTCTATGATTGTTGAAGTATATTGTTACTCTTCATCTTGTGTTTCTAGAATTGTGAGCATGCTAGAAATCATGTTTACATGTTATTTGGGTTTATTATGGAAGTATGCCTATGTCTGGGGCTTTGGATGTATGAACTTACTAGATATCATGAGTAGGGTCATTTAATTAAGATTATGTGATTTATAAAATGGGTATAAGACTATGATAAATATTTATGGATTTTAAGGTTTGGGAACCAAGCCAGAATGACTTTGGGAATTCGTTATAAATTGGAATGGTGCGTTAATTTGGGGATTTATGAAATGTGTAATTAATGAAATGAAGTATTAAGACTCAATGGAGTCATTATAGGTTCAATAAGATGTTAATGAGCCTTAGATTGAAATCCTACGATGTTCGGGTTTGGTTGGTTATGATTGTAAGTACCCGAGCATCTCGAATCGTGTCCAATTGTGATACCCACGATATAGAGGCTTATTAGGGATTTATTTAGAGCGTGCTCGTTAGAGCACGGAGCATTAGAGACCAACCTATGATCTCGAATATCTTTATGAAATGATTATTTGAATGAGATCTCTTTTAGGGAATTTGGTCGCGTGTACATGGAAACACTTGCGGGTTTTGGACTACGGGGTAGTCTCGTCATTCATGAGAATGGTTTTGAGGATGTCAATTATGTACGGCGGTTAGGACTATGGTTGAGTCTAGTATGCTTTTATGAATAGACTAAACACTAAGTCTCGATTTACGGTTGTTCTTAGACTAAATAATAGTCTTTGGTGTAATCCCGAGTAGAGGACTATAGTAGACCTCATATTGTGATTTCTTGAGCTTATATGCTACTTTTGATTAGGTGATGACTTGAGAATTATGAATACCTCAATATGTGGTTCTCGGACTAAACTTATAAGTTAGTTGGATTTGTTAAGTACGTGTAAATATGTGCGTTGTTAAATTGGTGTCTAGAGCTTTATGACCTACTTGATTTGATGAGTCCGCTCTTGTCAGTATTGGTTCTTGTTTGAGCATGCGAGTAAATATCTACTTGTGCATTGCATATAAGTCCAGCTGACATTATTTGGATTGGTTTTTATAGGTCAGGGTAGGACGATACATCGCCTATACGAATCGTAAGATTCGTATTCGCTATGGATCGCTGTACCTAGGACCTCACACACACCCTCCACTGTTGGCCCTAGTGGGGAAGTTAGCCCATCTCGTAACCAATAGAACGAATGGATTATGCTAAACTAGACTGAGAAAGGGCTGCCCTTGAGGTGTAGACGCTCAGTATGTCGATGTAATCACGAGCATCGATGGTACAACCAGTTTAACATTGTGTATTGTAGGAGCAGCACAACGGCACCAAATGGGTATCTTCTCTATCCCTTATGTGGCTTTCTACAAGAACTTATATGAAAGATAATGTGCAGTGTGGTTTAAGAAGTTTATGTACCTTGATGACTTAACATATGTTCATTGTTGGTATACTAATATGATACCATGATTCTTTTATATGCTTATGCATTATGCCATGACATGACATGCTACGCCATATAGTTGCATTTAGTAGCTTACTGGGTCATTATGACTCTTTTCGTGTGTTTGTTTTCCTTAGTTTGTGCAGTGAGCTCGTTAGTACGCGTTGCGGTTACGGACTAGTGATTTCTGGCAGGTGGTCTTCCTGGCGATAGCTTGGATTTATTATTGTACTTATTCATCTTGTGAGATACGGATGTAAAGCTATGCAAACTTTACTTGGCTAGTTTATGTTAGCATTTTACTATCGTAATATTTTGGGAGTCGACTTGTTTGGTCGAGTTGTTGTATTTATTTAGAAGTTATCATGTTGTCTTTCCGAGCAAGGTTTTAGCTCACGTATTCTAGTATTGTGTTATGGTTGTTTCTATCTCCGTCAACTTTAGTCATGAGATTTTGGTTTAGTTGTCTAGTATTTAATCTCTTATCCCTTTAGTTTATTTGTCCCTCCGGCATGCTATAGCCGTAGAGTGGTTGTTTATCAGGTTGGGGTCTTGTTGGTTTGCCGGCCTTTGGTTGCCGATGGTTCGTTTCCCGTATGCAATGTTGCGTCACGCGCATCGTAGATTTGTCGAGAGATAGTCGTCTCTCAGTCTTGCATTCCACGATTTGCAATTGAGGACATGGATCCCACTTATGGTTTGCTTCCGCATATTTTAGTTTTGGATGTTCCGTTTTGCCGTTATGGCTTTACATTCCTATTTCAAGCTTGTTGGCTCAGTTTTAACTCGCACCATTATGCTTAGCCGGTGCTTGTTCATCTCTTAGCTTGTCTTGGTGGCACAACCTTTGGATTCCGCATTGGAGTCCGGGTCGGGTCGCCACAGAGGTTGATTTCTCTATTGAGCCACTGCCAGGTACAACACCGATATCAAAGGCACCATATAGAATGGCGACAGCAGAGTTGAAAGAATTGAAGGTATAGTTACAAGAGTTCCTGGACCGTGGGCTTATTAAACCGAGTGTATCACCATGGGGTGCACCTGTGTTATTTGTGAAGAAAAAGGATGACACGCTGCGGTTATATATTGACTACCTGTAGACACCCCAATGGTATATGACATGTCATAAGATATCAAGACCTGTTAAAAGGACTAACAAATGTCAAGTTACATGGTTGAAAATGCAAGAAGAAAAAGAAGAATGCATAACAGTGAATTGCAGGGGGCCAAAGTGCCAAAAATGGAACAGGAAAAGGCTGTGGGCGCTATCCACACCACTCCTGGGCGCCGCGCCCACAGCCTCAAGATCACTAGTACAGTTGGCCTTTGGTACAACTCTCTAAGTGCACGGTACAAGCTGATGAAGCTCAGTGGATGATACTTAATCACGAAGGAATCCCTCCTCCCAGCCTATAAATAGAGGCCCCCGGCTTCATAATTTCACACAATGAGATGAGAGTTCACGTAGTGAGATAAACTTTCACCGCACAATTTGTGAGTGCTCTTCCGAGAGAACGCCGAGGTTATTTCCCCTCTAGCCCTGAAGCTCTACCAAACCACCCCTAAACACTAAAACTCTCTGTCCAAAGAGAACCCTAGTTACCCTGCTAGGATTTCGCCCAATTTCACCGGTTCAAAAGAACCCAAAAGAGCAGTTGCCCTACCCGATTCCAGACGTCAGATCCAGCCAAAGTAAGTAGTTGCTCTGCCCGATTTCAGATGCCAGCGAGCTAGTAAATCCAGCCAAAGCAAGAAGTTGTGCCGCCTGGATAAAGAGGCGAAAGAAACTAATTGGAGCAGTCACGCTGCCCGAAATCAATCAAAAGAAAAAGACTCCCTCTCCCTGAAAGACAAAGCGAGCACACCCTAGGGCCTACCAGAGAAGAGCTTGGTACGGGATAAAACCCTCACGCTTCAAGAGGTAGGTCCCTTAACGTTTATTTATCTTTTATGTATAAAAAGTGCTATTTAAAATAGTCCTATGTAACGAAATAAGCAGTTGTGCTGCCCGAAATTCTACAACAAATAGCACTAAAAAAAGCCATTATTATGACCAAATTTTTATAAATATATTTACAACTCTAGAAATGAGGTTGTTGTAAGTTTGTATTTATTTCCTTATATATATGCAAATATATATTTAAAATGTTTTATTTCAACTGTTAATTTCATAAAAGAGCATATATAGCCAAAAATCTATTTTGAGTCTAAAAGGGCGAGTTGGGTGCCTAACCCCTTCTCACCTCGTAACTTAGCCTCCAAACCCTTTCATAAATCTGGTTATTTTTTGTTTTTCTTTGTTTTCCTTAAAATAAAAATGGCGACTCTGTTGTATATATTTTGAGTCAACAATTGAGGCCGGGCGTATTCCACCCACTTGAAAGGTCTTGAAACCACCCGCTTCTCGGTAGCGGGGGACCAGTTAAAAAACACGAGGCACTCACACTACCATTTGCTGAATCAGGTGACTATCAAGAATAAGTATCCACTGCCGCATATTGAGGATTTGTTTGATCAGTTGCAGGGATCGGTTGTGTTCTCTAAACTGGATCTACGTAGTGGTTACCATCAGTTGAAAGTTTGGGCTGAAGATGTTCCAAAGACAGCCTTCCGTACGAGGTATGGCCATTGTGAATTTGTGGTTATGCCTTTTGGGTTGACTAATGCTCCTGCTATATTTATGGATTTGATGAACAGGGGTTTTAGACAGTTTATTGACTGTTGTGTTGTAGTGTTCATCGATGATATCCTAGTATATTCTAAATCCCAGGAGGAGCATGCCTTTTATTTACGAACTATACTGGAATTACATCGGGAGAAGAAATTGTTTGCTAAGTTCAGCAAATATGCATTCTGGCTTGAAGAAGTTGCATTTCTGGGACATGTAATATTGGGTGCCGGTATTTCAATTGATCATTCTAAAGTAGAAGCTGTGGTAAATTGGAAAAGACCTAAGACAGTGACAGAGGTACGGAGTTTCTTGGGGTTAGTTGGTTACTATCGAAGATTTATTGAGGGATTTTCGAAGATAGCCACACCTATGACTTCTTTGACACAGAAGAAGACACTGTTTGTATGGAGCGATAGATGTGAGAACAGTTTCTAAGTATTGAAATGGCGACTGACTACAGCTCCAGTTCTTGCTCTACCTAGTGGTGGTGATAACTTTATTGTGTATACTGATGCCTCCAAGGAAGGTTTGGGTTGTGCGTTGATACAGAATGATAAAGTTATTGCATATGCTTCGAGGAAGTTGACTCCTTACGAGCAGAACTATCCCACCCATGACTTGGAATTGGCTGCGATTATTTTTGCTTTGCAAAAGTGGAAGCATTATCTTTATGGGGCCAAGTTTGAAGTCTATACTAATCATAAGAATTTGAAGTATCTATTCTCGCAGAAGGAACTAAATATGCGACAATGTAGATGGATGGAAAAGCTTAAAGACCACGATTGTTCTATCTTGTACCATCCCAGTAAAGCCAATGTGGTAGCAGATGTATTGAACATGAAGACTTATATATCTTACTTGTTGGTTCGAGAATGGAAGATGCTTGAAGACTTGAGAGATTGGGATCCTTGTGAGTCTGTACATGGGGTATTGTTTGCTAGTGTTCGAGCTATGCCTTTGTTATTTCAACAGATAAAGGAAGCTCAAAAGAATGATTCAGAACTGGTAAAGATAGTGAATGGCCTGAAAAAAGGCAAGACACCTGACTTCATAATTAATAGCGATGGAATCTTAACTTTCAGAGGTAGATTGTATGTGCCTTCTTGTGATGGAGTGAAACAAAAAGTACTTGAAGAAGCCCACAAGGCTAAGTACACTATTCACCCAGGGAGTGCGAAGATGTACAAAGATCTGAAGCAGCATTTATGGTGGAATAATATGAAGCGAGAGATTGCTGAGTTTGTTGTGAAGTGTTTAACTTGTGAACAGGTGAAGGCTGAGTATCACCTACCTGTAGGCTTGTTGCAGCCACTTGAGATACCTGAGTGGAAATGGGAGCATATGACTATGTATTTTGTGACTGGGTTGCCTCGTACTCAACAGGGTCACATGCAATATGGGTTGTTATTGACAAACTGACTAAGTCTGCTCACTTTTTACCAGTTGCGATGACTTATACTTTGAGTCAGCTAGCATCTCTTTATGTTCGGGAGATTGTTAGATTACATGGTGTGACAATTAGTATTGTATCTGACAGAGATCTGAGGTTTACTTCTCGTTTCTGGCAGGCTTTACAGAGTGCTATGGGGACTCAGATGAGCTGTAGCACAGTCCGAGAGATTGATTCAGATTCTCAAAGATATGTTATGTGCTTGTACAGTTGATTTCAAGGGCAGTTGGGACACTCACTTGCCTCTTGGTGAGTTTGCTTATAATAACAGCTTCCAATCCAGTATTGATATGGCTCCTTATGAAGCTCTGTATGGGAGGAAGTGCAGATCTCCTATTTACTGGGATGAAGATGGTGAAGCCAAGCTTTGGGGCCCAGAGATGGTTCAACAGTCAGCTGAGAGTGTTAAACTGATCAGAGACAGTTTACATACAGCTCAAAGTAGACAGAAGAGTTATGCTGATAACAAACGCATGATCTTGAGTTTCAAGTTGGCGATCATATGTTCTTGAAGGTATCACCTCGCCGGGGTATTAAGAGATTCGGAAAGAAAGGTATATTATCGCCGAGATATATTGGGCCATTTGAGATCCTTGATAGGGTCGGGAGTGTGGCTTACAGACTTACATTGCCACCATCTTTGGTAGATATTCATGTTGTGTTTCATGTCTCTATGTTACAGAAGTATTTGAGGGATGAATCTCATGTGCTCGAGTATGAAGATATCACATTTCAGCCAGATTTGTCCTATGATGAGATGCCAGTGGAGATTTTAGATACTAAGGAAAAGATCCTACGTACTAAACGAATTCCCTTGGTTAAAGTGTTATGGTGGAACCACGAGATTGAGGAAGCCACATGGAAGACTGAACTGTATATATGGGAACGATACCCTCACCTCTTCGATGGTTTCGGTAAAAGAATTTAGGGACTAAATTCTTTTTAGGGGAAGAGGGCGTAACACCCAAAAATTGCATATTTTTTTAATTGTGCATTAGCATAGTTAATTACGTGCTACGTGTTATATTTAATGTGTTTATGTGTTTTGTGTTGTGAACTTGTGTAATTGCCCTACGAGAGTCCATTTGAGCTCAAGATATGTTAGGTTTGAAGTGTGACGTATTTAAAGTCCATATTGGACTTTGGTTATGTTAGTTATGATTTATAACGTTAGAATAGGAAATGACACGTTAAAGTTGGAAAATATATATATTTGACTAGATTGACCCGAAATATATTATGCGTTATGTGTTTCTTTTTATATTGTTAAAATATATTTTTATTTTAATATTGGCTAATTAATAATGATTAATTAATATTCAATTTAGTCAAATTTCTGATTAATTGGTTTTAACAAAGTAGACTTTTGACCAACCAATGAGATTTACATATTAAAATATCTAAACCATTTATTGGTTATTTTAATAGTTAACCATATTTTGGTCAAAGTAGCCGTGTGACTCCTAGTGGATTTTGGCTGGAGACAAAGATCTTCAAATATTATATTCTAACTATTCTTTTTATTTTTCTTTGTTGCTTCACTTTGGGCGGTTGGTGGAGACCACTCTTCCTCCGTCTCTTTTCCTTAATTTGAATAAGTGCTTCTCTCATTTTCCTTAGAACTATTCATTCTCTCCTCATTCGATGTCAACTCTGAGTTATAACGAGGGTTTTCACTTTCGGCTCGATTTATTAACGAAATATTATCCATTTTTAATTCCTACTCCCATGTGATTTGTTTTGAATATAGAGTATAACTAATTTAATTGTAAATTATTATTAATTTTAATTGGTTAATGTATTAAATGGCTTTAAACCATAATTATGCCGAGTAACACGTCAGTGAGATTGTGTTGGGATGAATCCTGTAAATTACAGTGATGCCCGAAATTTATAAATATTAAACGAATGACTCAACGGAATCGATTTATGCACAATAAAATATAAAGAGTGTTGTATTGAGTTCCTACGATATTGAGGAATATTTTGGGTTAGACATTTTATATGAAATATCATATATGTGTTAATTGTGTTTAAGTAATTAAATGCTTAAGTGTTTATTTACAGGTAATTAAGTATGCTTGTATGTGCATCGAGCCCCCGTACTTGGGACTCGATGGTTGTGTTTAATTACAATAAACAACTACTTGTGCATCGCATTGAGTCCACCTGGCATATGTGGTTGTGTCGACAATGGGACGACAGTAGTCTTTACGAGAGTTAAATCTCGTGATCGCTACGGGTCGTTGCACGGGTCTCTCCCTTGTTATTGGGCGTGACAAGGATGTAGCCTTGTTAGAGCAATTCGCATTACAAACAGAAGGCTAGACTCTTAGGTAAAACTCGGGGTAATGAGACTCCTTGTTAAGTCCCAAGGTCATTTGGTCTGGATACTATTGGTTTCAGACATGGTTCAGCATGTAATCAGACATGTATCGTAGCGTGCGCGGCAAAGAACACGCCTATGGTATTTGAGATACAAGCCGAGACAGAAAGCTCACCTACAATTATATATCCTAATTATGTGTTTAATTACGTTAAGTCAATATGCATTATAACATGATCAACGTGATGTGTGCAAGTATATGTACAGCTATACTTGATTTACATATGTGTTTATAACATGTGTATAACAACATGTCATGTAGTTGCATATAGTAATTTACTGAGTTATCACTCACTCTGTTCTTTTTATTTGTTTTCCTTAGATCCCGCTAGGCAGGGAGTTCAAGGTGAGGCCGGCGAGGCACTCGTGTACAGCAGGTTGTCTTTTGTTATGCAGCTCCATAGGAGTTTGTATTTGTATAGTGTGAGGATGGGTTGTTATTATGTAGAGTTATATAAGCTCTACTTTGGGTACTTTTACATTATTAATCTTGTACTATCTTTTGATGTCAGAATATAACTTCGTGCATATGTATTATATTACACTTGTTGGTTGATTGTGGTGTTGTATTATTCACAGGAGTGACTTTGTTTTATCAGGTGATTTTATTAGCCTATTATTAGTGGATGCTTTACACGTGTTTTGTTGTTTTATATGTTTGTTTGAAGCTTGACCCAAGGCTTTTATAGAGATTGGGGGTCGGGTCGTCGCACCATTTAACCACTCTTGAAACATATTATTATAATGGAATCATGCAAGCAAATCATTATGTTGGAATATGCAAGTAGTAGTAGATATGGTGCACAAACATATTCCACACACCCCCCGTTACATTGCTTTGGCATGCATCGTGATTTTCAAAAACATCAAAACAGATAACTAATAACATATGGGCCAACAACACCTTGTGTTAATTTGAAATCTTCTTCATTCATTAGCAAACCTAGAAATCAAAGGAGTCCAAAAAACAAGTTCCTTCTCGGGCATTTCATCGAAGAGCTTACATATAGTCTACCTGTAATGATTGGATCAAATCAGCTAAACCTCTCTTCAACATTCATAACAATGGTATCTCGTCAGTATTTCAGCAGCAACATGATTGTATTTTCGTATGCATGATATGATTTTGATACCATTTTGGATGATATTCTTGTAAAATATGATCAATTGATCGAATGATATTTAACGTAGAGACTCTGAACGACATGTAATCTAATCAATCGATAGAATGATGGTGTTTTGGAAAGAAACCGCATTGGAATGAATGGAATGATTTGCTGGAAAGATTTATGGAAGAAACAATTATATAAGTTGTTGGGGACATTTTAGGAACAATTTTATGAAATAGTTTTTTGACGGTTGAAAAAAATATAAGGTAGTAAACTAGTTGAAAACTTTAAGAAGTCAAATGGCCCGTAATTTTTCCTTTATTTAACGAGCCTAAAATCGAACTTGAACTTGATTGATTGTGTAACAAACGAACCCGAACCAAGCCGAGACAACTAGACATGCCCAACGGAAAATAAGAACCTTTCTTCTCATTCCCTCCACGCATTCACTCCACTACGTACAGGCTGCCCCCACTCTCCTCTCTCTCTCTCCGGTGCTACACACACTTGGACCCGTTTAATTTGACTTATTTATATGTACTGATGACTTATGACTGATTTGATTTAGCTTTTCGAAGTTCTGATGATATGTCATAAGTGTAACTGTTTGATTAATAAGCTGAAAAATTACTAAATTAAGTTATAGACTAAAATAACCTCACCAGATAATCTTTTACTTGTTGGTTAAAATAAGTTGAGATAACTGACAATTTATTATCAAACATTTTCACTTAGAATTACAAAGAATGTTATTTTTTTATCAATAAATTTAAATTTCAAAGAGAATTTCTAGTTACAAATATGTTGTAATATCCAAATGTAAATCAAGGAGATTAAAAACTCAAAATATTTACATATATAAGTTCAAAGTTGATAACAAAAATATCTATAACTAGCTATAGGTGTTTAACAAAAATACATATAAGCTCAAAGTTGTAATATCCAAATGTCAATTGAAATTATTATTATGACATATTTGATAACACATTGCATTTCTCATTGCTTCTATCTCTAAATCTGCCGTACCCATAATCTGTCATGCCCAAAAAGAGATAGATGTTTGGCTGACCACATCAAGGTAATCATCCTCAACCTCAGTCAATAAGTTAGGATGAAGCTTGAAACTCATCAACCTTTATGTTTCTTCTCCTAAGGAAATTTTGAATCACCCTTGTTGCACAAAAATTTAGGAAATTAACATTATGTAGTTTGAAAAGACCGGCAAAAGATTAGGTTCTTCTTGTGACGACAAGTACTTCTAGATCAAGTGCAAAGACAAATTACAACCAAATTTTAGAAAATTAAGGGTATAACTGAAATTAAAAGTAATCAACCAAAATAAAAAGATCAACCTGTAGGGCCTCCACCACCAAACAATCTTTCTCAAATACACTCAGCTTCTGCAGCAGTAAGGATGAATTAGTTGCAACTAAAAAGGACTGTTCAAAATAGGAAACATGCATGTTCATCAATGCAAACAAGTGCTCTGTACATTACCTTGGTAGTATTAACCCATATCCATAAATCCAAATAAATATCTCATGAAATTTGCAATGAACAGGATTGTGTTTGTGTCTCATTTGAATTTTGAGCTTCACACTCAATATTCAATAAATGATTTTAGGACTCATCAGTGTAGTTATAAACAAGATCATAGAATATCATGAGATTTGCAATGAACAGGAATGTAGAAATCAGGATAACAACAAATTT
>JABEVN020003585.1:0-17637 GCA_013146195.2 Codonopsis lanceolata | reverse complement strand
CTTAACGTAACTTAACGAATCCTTAACTTAACGTAATGTAACTTAACTTCGCACGCCTATTGGCAAAATGGTATAATGGAGTACAATGTACCATTATAACATGAAAACACGCTATGCCTATTGGCGAAATGTTATAACTTAACGTAACGTAATCAACGTAACGTAGTTAACTTAACTTTAACGTAACTCTAACTTAACGCAACGCAAATACAACTTCAACTGCAACGTAACGCACGAACTTAACGTAACGTTATATTTATTAACCTACGTAACTTAACGTAACGAAGGCTCAGAAGTAACGTCCCTGCTTTTGTCATTTTTATATAACAAGTATATTTTGGACATTTAGGAATTGAGGGTACGAAATTGGGGTGTTTACACACTATCACTTAGAGTAGTAGAAAAATTCAAACCCTTCTTACGCAAAGTATTAACACATTGATCACAAAATGATCAAACCCTTGACAAGTCTTACATTGAATAGAATTAATATTTTTTCCACTTGATGTAGACTGTTTAGCAAAAGGGTTGGTAAAAGGTTTTTTAGGAGTTTGGAAGGAGTCCTCTTTGGGAACAAACTTAATAGGCTCAGGTTTGAAAATAGTTTTGGTGTTAGAAAAAGGAGATATATTTTATCCTTAGCTTTCAAAATATTTTTAAACTTGGTTGTTAAAAAATCATTGAGTATTCACCAAAATCAGATTCCTCAATTTCTTTGTTCAATTCAATCAAATCAAAAGACACATCAACAAACAAAAGAAAAATCAATACTTTTCACATAAGGAGTAGAAGATGATGAACCTTTGCCTTTATGTTTAATTTGTTCATTGAGGTTTAATTCAAAATTTTGGATCATACCAAAGAAGTTTATAAAAACTCATTTTATCAAAGTCATGAAGAAATTTCTCAATAGCAAAAATTTTGGCATTAAATCTTTTCAGCAAAATGCTCATCATCTTTCTAACAAGACGCTCATTGGTGATAGGATCACCTAAAGCAAAAGCAGAATTAGATATATCAAGTAACCTACCATAGTAAGACATAATATCATTAGTTTCATTAATTTCATTAATTCTAGTGTTCTCAAATTTAGTGGTAAACATTTTAAGTTTGGAAACACGAATGCTAGCACGACCTTCACATATGAAGGGTCTCCCAAACATCCTTAGCAGAGTCATAATTAACAATAACCCTAAAGGTGTTGGCATCTAAAGCTTTGCATATAGCAGAAAGAGCCTTGGAATTAAAAGAGGCCGTGGTTCTATCTTCAGTGGACCAATCTGCCTCACTAGTGATTTTTACATCACCATCATTATCAGTGGTTCTAGGTGGTGTCAAACCATTCGTCAAATGCGCCGACGACCACGCTCTCATCAATTGATTTGATGAAGATACGCATCTTAACTTTCCAAATTGAATAATTCACATTAGTCAAGGTAGGATGTCGAATAACATTCTCATATTAAGAATTTATCATGGCTATAACTAGAATCTTCTTTTAGTGTCATCCAGAGGAGGCTCTGATACCAATTGAAAGATCAACAATAGCTAAGATTCCAAAGAAACTGTCAATGCAACTTGTGATGTAGCTGCATCCAAAGGTGCATTGACCAGAATATAAAACAAGTAAACAGCGGAAGTCTCTAATCTAATAAAACAGTAATAAACACAAAAGTTTATCAAACAATGTACAAGCTATGCTTATAGATCTAGCCTTATGGCAAAAAATGATTTTACTAAAAGGATTATGAGTTTTACAAAACAAATTGTGAAATCAATAAAATACCAAAACCTCTAACAAGAAACTAGAAAAGTAAACAACGTGGAATTAAAAAAATAAGTTTTCTCGAAATGAAAACAAACATCGGCTCGTGGTGTTACTCCATCCAAGTCGCATCCAAACTTCAGCGAAGCTCTCAGCTTTTTCTCTCTAACAGTGTGTCTCTCTATGTGTCTTCATATAGTCTGTACATAAGTTTTCTTGTATTTATAGATGAGGAAGAGTCCTACACAAATAAGAAATCCAATTACTCTAAGGGTCCGTTTGGATGCATTGATTTTGAATTCAATAAATATTCAAATTCTATAGAATTTAAATAACTTAGAATTTGTTTTTAAAATCATAGCAATTTCATTGTTTGTTTTTAATGGATGTTTCTTATTATAAATGGCAAGGATTCAAACCTTGTTAACAACAAAATTATAAAAAATTTACATTTTAAAAAAATAGTATATAATGATGGAGGTTAATGGTGGTGGTAGATGGAGGCGGAGGTTTCTAGAAGCGGCGGCGGCGGCCGGGGGTGGTGGGCGGCAGCGACAGTGGTGGTCGGAGGTGGTGGCACAAGTGGTGATGGTTGAAAGTTGTTGTGGTGGTGGTAAAAGGAAGGTGAATTGTTACTATATAATAATTCATCAAATTTTAGAATTTAAATTATTAATATTTATGATGAAATTAGTTTTATGGAATTGAGTCATTTTGAATTTCAACTCAATTTCAATTCCAAATTTTACTTATGTTCCCAAACAATGAAAATGATTTTAGAATCCCCAATTCCAATTCCAAGTTATGGAATTGGGGTATCCAAACATACCCTAAGGAAACATAGACTATTAAGAAACATAGACTATTAAGAAATAAAATGTTAGTTTTCAAAAATGGTTTCCTAATTAAATTGAAGGATCTTACCAAATATTTTGTCAAACTTAATTATCGGCTCTTTAAAGCTTTTGGAAGTATTCAATTATAATAATTACTTACCATTACTTTAAGATCAAGAAAGATATTAAATATGATAACTACTTATCATTACTTTTAGACTAAAAAATGGCACAACAATTCAATAAAATAGGATGACCCTATTTTATCCTTACAATTAAATTTGACCGATTTGTTTCGTTGTAGAAATTTGGACGTTTTAATCCAAGAATTTTGTTTATACAACGAAACTAACACCAGAAATTTTAGAGCACTATAGTTAATTCTAATCCTACAAGGAACGTACATCCCAAATTTTCAACAAGATCCGTCCCGGCGATTCCAGTGCAAACGTTGAAGTTATTTCTATTTCTGAATGCTGACCCAACATAAAGAAACAACAGACACATGATTCATACAAATTGATTCCAAGCACTAGTTAATTGTTGATACGGGCACAGGATCAACGAACAATGATGTGATGTATTCTTCAACCTTGTCTGGATTTGTGAAACCATCTTCATACTTGTAGATAACATCCATAATTCGCGCCATTACAAATTAAATTAAAAGAATGTTCCTCTCTCAACTATCACGCTTCTTAAATTCAGAAAGATGTAGTAAATAAGTAAATTTGTATTAGAAATAGCCACGTATAATGACAAAGGTCGTATCAATTTTATAAAGGGTTAATCGCACCATTGGTCACTTGAGTATAGGCCATTCACAATTTTAGTTCCTTAACAAAAATTTTTTCAAATTTGGATCCTTCAAGTATTAAAAAATTTCAGCGACAGTCCTTTTGATGAATGCCGTTAGAGAAAAATACCGTTAAGTTGCTCATGTGAATTAAGTAAGGGCTAAAATGAAATTTTCTCAAACCTAATCTATATTTCAATTTGCAATCGATACCCTAGAGTTTGAAAAAAAATACCTAAATGTCTTCCCTACTCAAGGTAGAATTAAAGAACCTAAACTCATAATCAAATCCAAATCTCATCGAAGGCTCAGGTATCGCAAATACTCACAAAAACACACATATACACACATAGGGTTTGTTAAAACTTAGGGGAATATCGGTTGAATTCAGGAGAGGGCTAAAATACTCGCACAAAAAAGACCTAAATGTCTTTTTTATTTTTTAAATTCTTCATTCTGAAATTAATTGAATTGATCAAAGGAGGAGCATACATGGCAAGAGGTAGGTGGTCATACCCTTTGCGCTAATAACTATGGGTTCTTTGGTAGTCCCACAACCCATAATCTCTGCTCCAAATGCTACAAATACCTTTCCCTCAAGGGCTAAAATACTCGCACAAAAAAGACCTAAATGTCTTTTTTTATTTTTATTATTATTTTTTTTTTTTGCATTCTTCATTTTGAAATTAATTGAATTGATCAAAGGAGGAGCATACATGGCAAGAGGTAGGTGGTCATACCCTTTGCGCTAATCACTATGGGTTCTTTGGTAGTCCCACAACCCACAATCTCTACTCCAAATGCTACAAAGACCTTTCCCTCAATGAGCAACACCTCTCCTAGGCCAAACTCGTCGTCAAATCTTCCTTCTCCCATCCTGATTCCTCATCATCCGTCTCTGGTCCGTTGATTCCACGTCCAGAGGCAGCGACGTCTCTAATGATCACAGTTACGAAGGCGGCTCCGTCGGAGTTAACGACGGTATCACCACCACCATCACCAACGGCGACGAAGCCTAATATGTGTGTGACATGAAGGCAGTGCGTCGGACTGACGGGATTCACAAAATATTTTTTAGACCCATGATTTTTTCATCATTTTCATTAACCAACATTTTTCATGAAAATTGTCCTTTAGGTAGTACTAAATACTTTGAAAAATTCAAAAAATGTTCAGTGAAGTGTAATCCTAACCCACATATTGGTCACCACCTTGTTCACCACAATTGATTACAGTTTCAATATATTTGGTGGTGTTGTGAAAGAGAGAGAGAAAGGTCTGCTTATTCAATTCCTCGTAGCAACAGGAGCCAATCAATTAATTGGTTGGTCTTTCTTTTTGTTGGTTCAGATTTGGGAATCAAGTTTGTTACTTTATAAACTAGACATTCCCCTGCCATTTAATTTCTTTATCTCCTCAATCTTGAAGATTCCATCATTCGGTATTCACCCTTCTTTGTAATAGTAGGAAAAAAAAAATTGGGTAAGAAGGCCTTATGGTCATTTTTGAAACTTTAGGTATTCGATTGTAAATTTTGATATAAGTAGAGTTTGAAAAAAAGGGGGGGGGGGAATTTCAAGTGGGTACAATTTTGAAAACATGTTTTCATCTAGGACCATTAATTTTTTGCACATTTCATTAAACTACAAATTGCTTGCCAAATGACAAAAATGTCATTAATGAAAACTCTGATGCCAAGCCTTGGCATCAGGATGATTAATTCTAGGCATCAGGACTCTGATGCCAAAAATATTGCTAATGCCAAAAATGTTGATGCCAAATCTTGGCATCAGGTGAAATGCTGATGCCAAAAATATTGCTGATGCCAAATCTTGGCATCAGGTGAAATGCTGATGCCTACAATTGTTGCTGATGCCAAATCTTGGCATCAGATGAAATGCTGATGCCTATTGCTGATGCCTATTGCTGATGCCTGTCAAACATAATCTTGGCATCAGGTGAAATGTTGATGCCAAATCTTGGCATCAGGTGATGGACCAGTTACTCTGCCCACTCTCTGTATCTCTCATCCTTTTGCACCTCAAAATGACCTTGGATTTTCTCACAGTACAAAGATGCACCTCAAAATGACGATAAATTACCAGAAACAAGAATTTTACTACACTAATACACTTGTATTCCTCTACAATCCGAGCTTCAACATACAAAATAGCCGTAATCAAACAAAAAAAAAAGAAAGGCTCTACCAGCACCAAGAATGCCTTCTTCGGTCTAAATTGTTGAATGTGCCACAAGAGATCAAAACTTTGATCGGTCCCTGAAAAAAATTGCACCAGTCCATGAATTATGATCAACAACATATTACAAGACCTAGCTTGACCCCAAAACCATGGGAGGAACCACGACTCGCACTCGCACTAAGCGTATACACACCGAAGCCGACGCCGCTCGAAATCACCGAGAAGCTTCTCCAAGGCAGAGATCTCAACGGCTGTCGCGATTTCGCCGTCTTGGCTAAAAAAACCGAGCGCCTTCTCAACGGCTCCGATCAGATCTTATCAGTTGTCGACGTCCTCATCGCCGCCGAGAAACAGATCAACAATCAACCCGATTAAGAGCGTGGAAGCCGTCGCCTTCTTCTGCGGCCGAGATGAGCACTCTATTACTAGCTTTGAGCCACCGGTCCCATTCCCAACGCCCAATTTCGGCGGTGCCTTCGAAACACCGGTAATGAGTGGAGAAGGGGATGAACCGAGGAGGAAGAATACAGTGGAGAAGGGAAGAAACAAAAGGTTAAGAAGTCTGTAGAAAAGGAAAGGATTGAGAAATCAGATATTGGCGATGGAGAGAAGTGCACGGATACAGCCGCAAAGGGACCGGTGAGTGTGACGCCGAGGAGTTCGTCAGTTCTTTGGACCTTTCAATTAGGATTACATTTTTAAAGATTTTGAGAATCAGTGAATCGTACACAAAGGGGCAGACAAGTACTTTCGCCCAAAATTTGTACCTAAAAGAAATGTGCAACAAAATAGGTGGATTCATTTGTAAACATGTTTTTAAAAATGTACCGGCTTGTAATTTTTTCAAAAAAAAAATCATTTTAGCTCTTACTAAATGTACATAGGCAACTTAATTGTATTTCTCTAACGGCATCCATCAAAAGGACTGTCGCTTAAAAAAATTAATACTCAAAAGAGCCAGATTTGAAAAAAAAAAATTTGTTAAGAGACTAAAATTGTGAACGACATATACTCAAGGGACCAATTGTACGATTAACCCTTATATAAATATATAATTACTTCAATACAAAGCATCAACCACATTAACCTCACTTTCATTTTCTCATAATTAAGCGGTTTCATTTGTAAGGGAAGACCAATTATTCAAAACCAAATCAAAACTTTAGATATCAAAAATTAATCTTTTAAAATGTAACTTCAAACTATTTAATAATAATAACCCACTAAACAGTAGAGTTACTTTTCTAAACCATTACAAAATTAGTAGTTCTCTTGCTTTCTATAGGCAAAATGGGCTTCATAAGTTAGTCTTTTATTATTGTTTATATGGATCATTAATTAATTATTAATTAACAAAATAAAAATGGGAGTAGTGGTGGCAGCCGTTTCCTACAATTAACGAGGGAGAGCTGCTGGCGGGAGAGAGGGTTGGGAGAAATAACGGCAAGGGGAGAAACTATAAAAAGGGCACCCCAAATTTTTGGGACTGCTTTTTGATTAATTTTAACTCGCAAAAGTGACTGAAATTTCGAATATTAGAAAAGACACGCCTGAGCAGAGGCAAGACAAAGCAGAGTAGTTTCAAGGTAAGCTTAACCTAATTTTCTCTCAAAAAAATACATTGACATGTGTCCCATTTACTTGAGTGGTCTGTCTAATTTTGAATAGGGAAATTAAGACTACTGTGTCGGTTGATTAAGACCAAGAGTAGAAACTGTTTGATAAGGCATGTAAACTTGTTAGAGTATTAAAATTAGATACTCTTTCGGCCCTTTCTTGGCTCAGTTGGTATTTTGGACTATAATTAGGCTATGAGATTCAATACAAATGGTTGTAAATTCCTTAATTTATACACCAATTTGATCTTTTTACATCAATCGCGATCTTTTAGTTCTTATAGTATGTCGTGCATGTTTGTTATCACACATATTTCGGAGAGCAAAAAAGAGGTGGCTGAGCAAAGGATCAAAGACGCAACAGAAATGACGCTTCAAGGAATAATTCATAACACCCATATTTATCAGAGGTAAATTGAATGTGCAAATATTATTTCTTAAAATAAAATATATTTTACTTGAAGCAACACTATCACAAACAAAAATATACTAGATTTATTTGACACAAAGAATAATAAGCAATATATTTATTTGACTCAATCTTAGTATATAAAAAATTAAAATAATTAAATATGCAGAATAAATATTGTTGTATGAAAGGAATAATTGATAGAGTAGAGAATAAGCCAACTATTTGGTACAGCGCATGCAAGAAATGTGTAACTTCCTTTACAAAAAATGAGGAACCCCAAAGTGCAACAAGTGTGATGAAGAAGACAATGAAATTGTGCAAAGGTAGCAACCAAATTATTCCTCCAAACATTTTAATAATAATTTATAGAATGTTATAAACAAAAATATTTTATTATTGGCAGATATAGAGTCATATTAAATGTGGTGGAAGGTGAGCAAAGTGCAATGATAACACTGTTTGAAGAGGCCGTGACTATATTTGTGGGATGTTCAATACAGGAATATATATCATCAATAGATGAGGTAGAAATGTACAATTTAAAAGATAATGTAAATTTTATTCATAGACTAAATTATGTACGGCTAATACAGGGAGAACATGCATTTAAATATTACTGAGGATTGAGCGCACACGTTTCAACGGAAATCCAATTCCTTATCACTCTAAACCATAAGACAAGAGTTGACGATGGAAAACTCATAGTCGTAGCGGAAGCAATTGAAAAGATCAATCGTATAGAATAGAGAAGAACACAAGGCGGACTACCAAAGAATTTAACACAAGGCAGAAAAGTATCGACGCCTAATGAAGGGAATGGAAAGAAGACAAAAATTAACTCAAAAGAAAAGGGAGAGGGAAAAAATACAACAAAGAAGGAGGACACTAAAGAAGTTTGTGAGGTGAAGATTTCAAGCGATAATGAAGATACGCTCACAATGTGGAAGAAAAAACAAAGAAACAACAAAAATGTAAACTTTTCGGTAGGCATTAAAATAAAAAAGAAAAGAACTAATATGAGCAGGGAAAATTACATTTGTAGTTTGCATTCATATGCATTTGATCATTAGACAATCTTTTTTTTTTATCTAATATGTTTACTTTCTCAGGATTTGAATAACTATTCATAGCTTGCATTCGTATACATTTCATCATTGGATAATTTTTTTATTTATTTAAAATGTTTACTTTCTCTGGATTTGAATAATTGTAACTTAGCTCTCTTGCCCTTAACATAATGGAAAAAAAAACATTAAATAACAAATACAATAGACTTGTGTTTTAAGCAAGACAACACAGCTTACTTTTTACTAATACAATAAAAACCAACACCAGAAATTTTAGAGCACTATAGTTGATTCTAATCCTACAGGAACGTACATCCCAAATTTTCAACAAGATCCGTCCGGGCGATTCCCGTGCAAACGTTGAATTTATTTCTATTTCTGAATGCTGACCCAACATAAGGAAACAACACACACATGATTCATACAAATTGATTCCAAGCACTAGTTAATTGTTGATACGGACACAGGATCAACGAACAATGATGTGATGCATTCTTTAACCTTGTCTGGATTTGTGAAACCATCTTCATACTTGTAGATAACATCCATAATTCGCGCCATGTTCACCATCGGCATGAGCAGCTCCTGCGGAATTACTATTCCGGTTCGGTTGACACATTCCTCATTTACGTCTTTCCATGCATTTGATACCATTTCCTTAAGAACGAAGACAGCTTCTTTCCTCGAAACCCCATATTCCTTCATGTAGCACTCGACACCTGATGCTACGTGCCCCCTCTTTTGCTCAAACTGGACAAATATTTAGAAATATATGTAATAATGGTTAAAATGGCTGTAAAATGTATACTATGTTGGAGTACGTAGGTAGGTAGGGAGATATAGGTACTGAATCAAATATACCTCACTACCAACGATATCATTCTGTAGACGTCCCATTAACTCGACTGCTCTAAGAATCTTTGGTCGCCCTTGTATCCAATCAAATGCCTCCTCAGTAGCAATGCCACCCATTCCCATGTACGACGATGTTGTAAGCAGGTGTAAAGTGCTGGAAATAAATGATACGTCGATATACTCTTGGAACGATGGTACGCACTTACTATTAAGCCACTTTGCCTCCTGGTAGTAAGATCTACATAATTCTTTCATCTGAAAAGCACGAGAAAAGCTTAGAAAGTAAACACAGATTTACACTAGCTAGCTATTATATTGCCATCTTAACACGACTTGCGAAAGAATGAGAGACGCACTGTTTCTTTTGAGTGGTACACGCTAAAAAATCTTCCTTCCTTGGTCACTTGCTCCTCAAACTCATCATAGAGATTCAAGAGAATGCTATACAAAGGTTTCATGTAGTCCGGGAGCAGATCAACGCAGCTAACATCCCACCTGAAAATGATGTAACTGATTGTATTATGCATGATAATCAGGGAAATTGTTAATCATTTTCGCTCTTATAATGCGGTGCAGCGCAAAGACTAAAGACATAACTCATTTTCCCTTATGGTTTTGATTTCATTTATGAAATTGGGGAAAACTATGTTAGACAAAAAAACATATATACCTGTCAACAGCTTCTGTAAAAGCTTGGAGTTCCTCAATTGTACCATACGAATCGAAAGTATCATCTATTACTGTTATTACAGCAAGTATTTTGGTTAGCATGATCCGTGCCATGGAGTAACAAGGCTCAAAATATAATACAATAGTCAACAAGTAGCATTCCACCAATCTTTGTCTAGCGTATGGAAACCTCAATGGCAATTCCAAATCCTTCCACCACCTGCATTAAGAATATTGTCTTTTCTTAAAATAGTTTTTTCATTAAAAATTAAATATGCTAAGTATACAGAGAAGCACTCAGAAGCTTACTTTGACATAAGGCTTAGTTCTTGTTGGTGTTTTAGTTGTACAAAGTTGAAGTCAAGCTTCGCCAACCTTAGAACCAGTTCATTATTTGACTTGTCTTGTTCAGTGATGCATATGTAATACTTTGCCTCTACCCTTGGGATTCCCTTGTGGAAGGATTGCCCCAAAGCTTTGGTCACTTGTTTTGCAAGGGGATCACCATTCGATGCTGCAACATTCGTAAGATGAGTAGTTGTGAAGGCTAGTGCTTCTTCTAGAATATCTTCTTCATGAAATCGCAATTGTGATGCTTCATATAAGCTTAGCAAGCCTTTTATGTCGCTTGCTAGGGTCTCGTAAAAGTTTCCATTACTGTCCCTGAAGTTGTTGAATATGTCTAGTTTACAACTTACAATATGTTAGTATTCAAGCCTGAATATGACTGAAGTACTTTTGGAAAATAATTTGGGTTCTAAATATGTTAGTATTAATCTACGGTTCTTACATGTCAACAAGAGAAATTATTCATTGAAGAAAAACTGAATCCAAAAATAGATGATTGGAGAAATGAAGAGAAATAGTAAGAAAATACATTTATAAAAAAGGCCATTTTGCTGTATCACTGCTTCATAGAATAAGACTTACCGCAGGACATGTTAAAGCCATGCTGTCTGAAAACTCGAAATTGCACAGAGATTGTGTATAAATCGTAAGCTTTATCATCTTCAAACTTAAGACCATCAAAAATGCTTTCCAACTGGCTACCAATCTCTTTGTGGAAATGGTAAGAAAGGCCAAGACGATGAAGAGAGTCAATCAAATTCATTTTCTCCGTTGAGTTTGCCGTGGTATCCATTAACATTCCTCTTACATGTTCTTTTAGCCCTTCAATCTCCTCTACATATGAGTCAAATGCCTGCATAAAAGCCAAGTTAGCTAGATTTATTAAATGGCACGTTAAGATCATTTTCATGCCTCACCTTCAACCACCTCAAGCTCAAGTTTCTTAATTTGTGAAATGAAAGTGATCGCAAACTGAATTACATTAAAAAAGAAATCGTCAAGAAGTTGTTCTTACTTCGTCCAGCAATTATAACCCGTTAACCTGACCCAAAAATTACCTGAACAAACACAACTCATTAACATTTTTGGATCGAAACGGGTTATCCGTCTACCCGGAATGCTAACAGATCGTGCCCTGTTACAACGGGTTGAACCGTTATCCAGTTTGACTCGATAATTTTTTATTTCCATAAATGTATGTATTCTCAAGAAAAAACATGGTGCTAAGACGGGTTTGTCTAAACCCAACCTAATTTAACAAGACTCATTTTGAGCCGTTTGATATTCGGGCCTTTTGGGTCATGACCCATTCCAACCTATTACCCACCACAGCCACAGCCCAATTATCAGCCCTAGTTCTTACGGTAATATTTTTATGACAAACAATTATTTATAGGAAAATGAAAACTAATGAACAGTGTGAGATCGATGCGGTGGGATATTGTTCATACCAATGGATCAAAAGTAGTGGCAGCAAAGTGATCAGTCCATACAGAAGGAGAGAACTTTGCCAGAGCCCTAACAGTCGGACTGTTGGCTTGTTGGACCAGGAGAGATGCGGCCATTTCAGTCAAGAAGGAATTATAGTGTACAAGAGCTAAGCAAGCTTTGTTGTATTTTCTCAAACTGATGTAATTAAGATCACTCTCAATGCTATTTATAGAGACTTGAAGTGGAAATGACACATACTAACTTGGTTTATCCATTTATTTATTTGAATTATAGTGTACAAGAGCTAAACAATTATTTGATGACTAAATTCATTGTTTTTGTATTAATACTATATGTTTTAGGATTTCAAAAACATTTATCCATATTTTGTCAAAACTACACTTATTTACTACGCTCAAATTAAATAATGTTAAAAGAGGCTTGTTGAGTAGAAAAATGAGAATACTAATACAACCAAACTACAATAAATGATGTTAAATGACGTTAGATCAATCTTTTTATAACTTTCTTTAATTTGTGTACTAATTACTAAAACATAGTTTATTTTGGAACGAATAATGGAATTGTCCATCTATTAATTTGTAAAAGACATCTTAGCCTTTTATAAGTAGTTTATATTTATTATTTATTTATAGATTTGAGTAAAAGTATTTTTATGTTTATTGCCCTTAATTAAATAATGGATGATGTATTAAGTCAAGAGGTAGACTTGTCAATCTATTAATTTGTAAGAGACATCTTAGCCTTTTATAAGTAGTTTATTTATTTATTTATTTATTATTTATTATTTATTTATAGATTTGAGCAAAAGTATTTTTACGTTTATTGCCCTTAATTAATTAAATAATGGATGATGTATTAAGTCAAAGGGTAGACTTGTCCATCTATTAATTTGTAAGACACATCTTAGCCTTTTATAAGTAGTATAGGTATAGATATAGATTTCAAAAACATTTATCCATAATTTACCAAAAGTATACTTATTTACTACGCTCAAATTAAATGATGTTAAAAAAAAGCTTGTTGAGTAGAAAAATAAGAATATTTATACAACCTAACTACAATAAATGATGTTAAATGACGTTAGATCAATCTTTTTATAACTTTCTTTAATTTATATATAAATTACTAAAACATTATTTATTTTGGGACGAATGTAGTAATTAAATATTTCCTCCGTCGTAAATAAAGAGTTCATCATACTATATTGAAATATTGCATTTTATCAGTCCACTTTCCTAAAATTATGCAGAAAAGGTCAAAGTTTTCATTTTGATGCTTTATTATTTTTTGGTTTGGTCCTCTAGTACTGTTCTTCCTGATTTGAGGCTCAATTGGAGTTTGAAATTTATACCCCTCGTTAAGGATAAATAGTCTCTCCTTAAAAATTATATTTTAAAAAAAAAATAATATTTTTTGTAATTCATTATTAATAACATGTTATTTTTATTATTTAAATTTTAAAAATAATAATTTAAATTAAATATACCAAAATATACTACTAAAATACTAAAATACTACTGTTCTTTGTCCGGAGCCGTCATACTTGACAATACTAAAAATTCACTCCACGTTTTTTTAAAAGTTTGACAATACTAAAAATTCACTCCACGTTTTTTAAAAAGTCTAGACAAGATCGTCTCGAGCACTAATATATATATATAAGCATTGGTCTCTCGTGTAATACTCCGATAATTTTAGTTAATGTATTAATTGACATTAATTAATATTATAATTGTTTTAGACTTATATAATTAATATTATAATTATTTGTATTAAATTAATGCCTTCAACCTAATTAGTAACTAATTAAATTGATTTGGGCTTGGCCCACCTATGACTATGATAAATTATAATTCCCTAATAATATTACACAATTAAAAATTGGTCTTGATCCATTTAGTTTTAGGGTTAGTAAACCTGATATACCCGGCCCAAACCGGGTCACGAGCAAGGCACGAGTTAGCGTCACGTGCTAATCACGGGCACAATACCTCTGGGGCCCACGGCAGCGAGCAAGATGAGAGCAGACGAAAGCACCGAGCACAAAGATAACCCACGCCAAACCCAGGGCGGGCAAAGGCTTGCACTGTCGGCCAGGGGGCCATGATCGGGATTCATCCATGCTTCGCAAAGGAATCGGACTTACTTTGCCTGGTCGGGCACCGGCCTGCCCGACTGTGGCCGATCCTGACTGACAAGTTCAGAGACCAATACAAACAGAACAACCGGGCAGAGCCTTGCCCGCTCGAGCATATACCAAGCTGGGGACGTTGATAACTTGCTTCCTAAGGCAAGTCAAAGGTTTCCATGTTTAGGCAGAATTCTTACCTTATCAACTCCTACAACTGCGCGGTCAACCGCCTGTTTCGCCTAAAATCAAGGGATTTCCTCCTTGATTATCTCGAAGCGATTATGGGAAACCGAATCCTAGGCAGATTCAATCACTTTGAGGGCCTATAAATACCCCTCCATAATCCACAAACAAGGTACACACACTTTCTTGAGCCTCGTTACTCTGTCAATTTACTTCTTGACAATCACTCGATACTTACTCTTACGGAGGGTTTCGCGAGGCCTTGCCTTGCACTTCTTCTCGGTGTTCTTGTGATCTTAACAAAGCTCAAGGAGGTTGATTACAAGCCCGTATATCCTACCCATCTCAAGGACGGCCCAAGCGTGCATTTTGCAACATCGCTTGGTTCCGTTCTTCGAATCGAAGTTCATCACTTCCTTCTAAATTTTTCCGGTAAAATCTTTCACTATTCTTCTATTGCAATGGCTGGTAAGGGTAGCAAACACCATGCCACCGCTAGCAATCAACAATTTACCACCAAGTCGAAACAACCCCCTCCCAGCCGCGGATGCAAACCAGAACCAAAAGGTGGGCTGCAGGGCGGGCGGCTCGAGGCAATGAAGTGCCATTCGTGGAGGGCAAATCTCCCAACATGCCGCCGAGGCCGGGCAAGCCAACGATGCCAGTGGTTATTAATGAGAGGCAGGATGCTCGTTCTCAAGATCTCGGGATGCGGCTTAATCGCCAATGAGAGCGATCAAGGTAGCCATGTAATAATCGCCCGACAACACCTTGATCAACAAGGCCGCTCTACAAGTACAGCGTAGTATTACAAGAAGATGTATGCTCAATCAAGAATCGCTCGCCTTGGGCCATGCCGGGCCGCTGCAGACGTGGCAATGCACTGCTTAGCAACCCTAAGACTGTTGGAGATGGCCCTCCAGTTGCCAGCAGACAGCGTGCCATCACATGGCCGAAAGGGCAGCGACCGTCGAAACCGTGACGAGCAGCGATATAGTCGCCCGAGATCATTCCCACCGGCGCCACCATCGCCATGAGCACTATGCCCGAGGAGAGTCATGGCAGCCGTAGAGATCGGGAATGAATGCGTAGGCCGACGGCCAAAGTATAAAGCCCGCATCACCCAGAGGTTGGGTCCTCCTCGCGCCCACCTTTGCCGCGTAATGTGCGTGGCGATGCCTCGGACCCCGCCCATTCTTCGAAGCTGACGGAAGACGTAGAGAAGCGGCTGTCCGAGAAGATGGAGGCCATGAAAAGGGACATGGCAAAACAAATGGCAAGCCTAGCCGTGGCCAAGCCGGTTATGGCGCTACTAAGCCGCTGGAGGCAGCCACTCTTCACTCACCTGTGAGATTGAAAATGCGCACACCGCACAAGGGATCATCTTCCCACGTTTGACAAATATTTTGGGAAGACGCGGCAAGCGATTGCTCCGATCATTCGAGGCACAAATTCGGATGGTCACAGATATTGAAGCCTTGAAAATGCGGGCATTCGAGGGAGCCCTCCAGGGAAAGGCGCAAGCCTGGTTGGGCAGAGTTCCCCGAGGAACCATTGGGAGCTGGGCAAAGGTTCGAGAAAGTTTTTGGAAGAATTCGGAAATGCAGGCCCCACCCCGAAGAATCGTTTCGACCTTGCTAAGATTAAGCAAGGAGATACCGAATCCTACAGCAGTTATCTGAAAAGGTTCGAGGAGATGCTCGAACCAGTGACCGCGACAGTGACCTGAGATAACATTCTGCTATCTCAACAACATGAGGGCAGGGCCACTGAAGACTATGCTAGCAATGAACCCGGGGGCTTCTAAGGCAGAGTTGCTGGCGAACTCTCATCTATTTTGTTCGACCGAGAGCGTCAAAGCGGATAAAGCCAAAGGCAAAGACAAGGCTCATGGCAGCCACCGACGAGTTCTGGAGGGCCACCGCCGATCGAGCAAGGATAGGAGAAAATCATCCACCCCCGGGCAAAGGTTGTTCAGAGAATCTCAGTTTACCCCGTTAAACACGACGCGGGAAGATATCATGCTCCAGGTGGGAGATGCCCTGCCTATCCCCTATCCTCTTGATCCCGAGCTCGAGTATACTCGAGACAACACAAAATACTGTGAATACCACCATGGCAGCCACACCACCACGTAAGGTGTTGAAGAGAGATTCAAAAGCCGATCAATGCGGGCAAGTTAGACCGCTTCAAGAAAGACCGAGGCGAAGGAAACAATGCCAACAATAATCAAGGAGACCCCCAAGAGGAAGAGGCGCCAAAGCCCCTCAAATTCGGGGGTGATAAACATGATTCGGGAGGAGCTCCCGTCACACACAGCTCGGGAAACACATATATTCCTTGTCGAGGCGATCAACGCCCAAAGAATCTGAGGCGGGGGAGCGAGCATATGTTTTCTCGCGGCGAGCTAGCGGAAGCACTCCATTGGCATCCGAGCAGCCTCGGTCATTTTGCCTCGTCAACAAGCTGGCAGGTTCACAGAGTTTTGCTGGATACGGGAGCGTGCAGGGACATCATGTACTATTCCTGCTTCAAGGGATTGGAGTTCCCAGATACCATGTTAAAGCCGTATTTGGGAAAGCTTGAAGGCTTTACCAATCACCAGGTGGGGGTTAAAGGCACGATCGAGCTGGAGGTATTCATGGGTGATGGGGCCCAAACACGGATTGAGATGATCACATTCTTGGTGATCGACCTAAAATCGGCATACAACTGCATTTTAGGTGCTCCGGCGATGGCCAAATTCCAGATGGTCACCTCCATTCCCCACCAGAAAGCCAAGTTCTATACAGAAAATGGAGTGGGGATCCTCAACAGCAAGCCCCGGGCAATGTGGGAGTATGTCCGGGAGGCTCAGAAGAAAAAACAGAAACTGATTGTGGACATTCCCGATCAGTCAGAAGCAGTTCCTCAACCGATCGTGGACCTTCCCGATCGGGCTGCAATGACCTCCGCTGAGCCTACCCCAGCATCCACTTCTATCAATAACATTGAGCTCGGGGAAACCCATGAAGCGGCCGAGCCCATGGATATAGAGCCTCCCGAGCAAGCTCCAGTAGAGACTCCCGAACAAGCTCCGGCCCCAGGCCCTTCTAGACGCAAGGAGAAGCGCCCTAAATCACAGGATATTGAGCTGGACACTTTGCAAGTCCGGGACGAGCCTGATATTCAACCAGAGGGCGAGCTGGAAGAGGTCATCATCAATCCAACATACCCCGAGCAAAAAATTAAAATCGGGAAGGCCATGCCTCCTGAAGCTCGGGCAAGATTGATTGAGCTGTTGAAGAACAGCCTAGATGTGTT
>JABEVN020003584.1:0-17643 GCA_013146195.2 Codonopsis lanceolata | reverse complement strand
ACTATTTTAAAATCCCAAAGTTATCAAAATAATTAAGGAGTAGGGATAAACAATAAAAAACTTGAATTGCTTTTGTTTCCAAAACTTGCAATTTGATCATTTTTCATAAAAATGAAATCAGTTTATCCCTACTTTAAAAATCATATAAAACACTTTTATACAAATTTTCTAAAACATATAAAACACTTTTATATTTATTTTACAATCTATCGCATAGATCAAACATAACAAATAAACGATTTAAATATTATGATGCATGACATGCTACGGAGTGGGTTTCATGAATGACATATCACTATGCATGACATATATATCGCATATATATAAATATAAATTATTTGTTGAATAAATAAATAAATAACCATGACGATTTGGATCGATGCTTTAAATTACACCTAAATTCAAAGACGCCAAAGCACTCTTAGTTATTCATCGAGAGATACGATCATATAGCTATACACCATGCCAAGAATCTTTATATGGGCACTGTATATGTGATGCTCTTCATTGCGTTCCAAAGATGAGAAAGTAGATTGTTGTTTGATCCAAACAAAGACTTTGTAATTACTAATAAAGAACGGACATTACAATTACAAAAAAAAAACTTATACCCACTTGAATGGATGTACAATCATTGCTAGAAAATTACATTCATCTATACCCTTTAAATTTCGGGTGTACATTGATCCTATCAAAAACAAATTTAAGGCATCGACTCAAAAACGTCCCATGCATCAATATAACAAAAACATGCAAGATCAAATCTTAACCATTTCCTAAATAAATTTAATAACATAAAATCAGTTCTTATATCAAAAATAAATTTCGATACCATTTGTTGGAAATTATTCGGTCCCATATCGAATACGGGTCGAATAAGATTCATTTTTCGATCAAATCGAACGGAAGCGGAAGCGATGGATTTCAAAAATCAGTACAATGATATAAGAACGTCATAAATTATGTGTATTAAATTTAATAGATCAACAAAGAAAAGAAGAATACCTCTTACGACTTTCTTTTAACTCCGATCGTAACTTTCGAATCGCGAAATCAGAGACACCACACGATCTTCCAATTCGCTCCTTCCAACACAAGAGTGTGGGCACTCCAATAATATTAATATGTTCCTTGATTAACTTGCTAACAAAACTAAACCACAAAAAACCTTTTCATTAACTCACTGTTAGTCTCCCTAGCTCGGATGAAACCAAGAAAATAAAATAAAATCATTCCTCTCTGCCGCAGACCCCATGCATATATATACAGGTAGAGTCCTAGAATAGTGTTTTGGTGAACACTTTCCAATGCACCAAAACATTTTCATTCACGGCCATGAAAGTCCGAACAAAAATTGAGACTCCTATATTATTTTATTTTTCTTTTCCTTTTGTTTCCTTTCCAAAAAGTGAGTTGTGGTATTAGTTTTGGAAGCCTTATCAATATCAAACTCAATCCCAATTATCCAAATAGTTTTATACTTCTTAATAATTATCCAATATAATTATTAATAAGTAATTATATAAATATCCAAAATATCTCATATTTATTCAATTCTCAATACAATTAAAATTGTATGTAACCCGATATTCTCGGAATCAATTGATATTTATATATTAACCGGAAAACAATTTTCCATAAGCCTTTAGGAACATAAATATTACTACTAATGCTTTTAAATCGGAAGGCGATAAATCGGGACCATGGACCTATAATTATAAGCTCAAATAAATTGAATAAATAATTAAACTCTTTAATTAATTTATTCGACTTATTAATACCGATATTACTCCACTATAAATTCAGAATTGCACTCTTATAAATATAGAATATCTTACTCTACGAAATAGAGCAGTCCATTGATTTAATCATTACATATAGATTAATCATCCATAGACAATTCGTAATTGAAGCTAGGTAATATTCGTTAACCTCTTCAATTACATCTTTTCCTCATTTACCATTAATTCACTAGCGAATGGTTAATTTATAATTATATTATAAATTAGAGATCTCAAACCACTCAGTTCTAGAATCAACAAATGAGAGAATCGTCTTTCTACTTCTCGTAAGAAGGAATGGATTCCGTATCTGTGAATTCATATTCCCAGCCATTTAATTCAAATGTGAATCTAAAATGCAAGTGCTGGGAATGTCATCGAAAGACAAACTTAGACTAGCAAATCAAGAAACACCCTGAAATAAATAGGAGTTTATAATCACTCAGGATTAAGATCCATCTATATATGACCATCTAGAGATTTAATTTGATTTTCCATTTCTATAACGAAGTTTATAGGAAAATTACAAATTTAATCGGTCCAAGTCCTATATGATCAAATCATATATAAATGCCCCCACTTAGATGTCTCTACATCGACGGTCCGGATAAGATGGTCACATTCAAAATGTTTTGGGCCGCATTAGTGATGTTTTAATTAGAGATCTCATACTTTAATTAATATCTTCACGGACTTAATTTCAAGTTTATTATCCACAATCTTAATCCTCTTGTATATAACACTCATATACTAAGATTATGATTACAAAAATAAACTAGAGATTTTCTATGATGTTTAATAAAATGCATACAATAAGCACAAGTGTTCATAAATAAATGTCGCTCTAATAAATAGTCTAAAAAACAATTCAAAATTGCTTTAAGGGCACTATCACTAACATAGACAACTTGCTAATTTCTTTGGTTCAACAAGTCCCACCAAGTTAAAAGTATAAAAAAACATCCTAAATACATAGTGATAAAACTAGTTCTTAAGTTACGGTGACATCCTAAATACATAGGGATAAAACTAGTTCTTGAGTTATGGTGAGTGGCAACATTCAAATTATAACCTAGAACTAAGTAAATAGTTAAGTTGGGCATCCAGCTCATGATTTGGCCATAAATTTCATCCTTTGTATGCCCCAATCCTTCCTTTGCCACCTTCATGCTACTCTCCTAAATCTGTACAAAGCACTAAGTAATATCAAACATTTAAACTTACTTCACAATAATTGCAAGCAACGATAGTATGTAGCACCAATTGTCAACTAAAATATTTTCCATTTAGAAGTATAAAGATTAAACTACAGAGCTAGATCGTCATCTTATAGGAAATTCATTTGACATGCTGACTTAGGGTGCTTGTTTGGAATGAAAATTAACATTCATAACCCACTAGAAATCACCTACCAAGGTTAATTGGAGATTATAGGACAACAATCTTGGCCATCCTTCCTTCGGGAAAACTCCATCTCGGCTGATGCACCACCCCCACTCCCCACAGGTCCCATCCTTCCACCAATCTTATGTTCATGAGTCCCCTATTTCTGTATTTTATAAGAGAGAATGAACTTTGTTTCTAGGAATTTTCACATTCACTTTTTAACAGTATTAACAAGACAGGACGCTCTCATATGTCCTTTCCCATGCTCGTCTTGTCTGACCATGTGAGGCCCGCATAGCCTCCGGCTATTCTTCAAGTATTTCATTTGGCATGCCAAGGTTCCTTTTTTTGGTTTTATGTTGTCTTGGGCGCCTATCAAGCTTAATACAAATGATTTTTTACAAAAGCATAGAGCTCACAAGATGTTGTCCCTAGACTAGTGTGATGTGCTATCAGCCTTCGAGATCCAATTATCATTAATTGAAGTTAAGGAGGCTTGGACTAGGTCTGCTTCTCCTAGCTATTTCTTTCACCTAAATGATTTTTTAAGTTTAAAAATTTACATATTGGGCAAGAACTTCTTTTCACTCCAAAATTCACAAAACATGCCGACATGTTTCGTTTGTTTAGAACAAAAGATTTAACCTTCATAACCCACTAGAAACCACCTGTTCAAGGTTATCTGCAGATTTTCGGACCACAAGCGCAACTAGATTTAACAATTAGAAACACCCTTCCATTAAAAAAGTTAAGGAGATCTCTTACAGTATTACCTTTTTCATGAGAAAATACGAGATAATTGCAACAAAAAAAAAACCTGACCTATTTCACGTTTTACAAAATTAACCACATGTATTGAGTTTCATCCTATTGAACCTTCACCTATTTTCATTTTTGCAATTAAAACCTTCCGTCAAAGAGGTGTTCAACTTTTAAACGAAAAGCTGAGTTGACTGCCAACAAGGCAGGGGACGTGGACACCGGTGGGAACCAGATAATAATTCCCACGTTTTCGATTGCAAATAAAACCTTGGTACATTGTTTTGTTATGCAAAATGAGCATTTGACCAAACCAGATTTTATCTCTTGCCTTTTTGCTTGCAAATAAAACCTTGTACATTGTTTTGTTTTACAAAATGAACCTTGGACCAGACCAGATTTTGGGTATTATATACCCATTTCATCCAAAACAAATTTCATCCAAAACAAATTTCATCCCATTGTGTTGAGACGATAATACTCATCTATTTTCATTAATTTTCTCTTAGTTTTCGGATAAAAGTGGTGAGGATTAGCATTAATTGAGTCTTACTACTATTCTAAATAAGTGAGTTTTTATGATATGTCATGTTAATATGAAATAAAGGTATAAGGGTATATTTGAAATAATGATAGAGCATTTATTATCAAACTAGTCTTTGTGCTCGTGCCTATGACACGTCGTAAATAGGGGAGGATGTCAGCAGTGGAGAAAAAAATTAAAACATTTATTTGTAATTTTATTTAAAAAAACAGATGCGGTACCTTTTTAGACATTTTTTAAAAATGGTTAAACAAAAAAAGATGAATCCACCCTTCTTAACAACATTAAAAATCGGAAGAATGTTTTATACACTCAATTTAAATTATTATTATCACTTCTATTAATTTAAATTGACTATTTTTCAATTTAAAATTTTAGTATTTTTCTTAACTTTGAAAATAATTATTTTTATTCTTAAATAATTATTCTTAAATAGGACAACAATACCAGTTGGAATTATACCGATTCAAAGAGAGGTGGAGAGAACATGTGAGAAGGGGTGTAGGGGTTGCTCAACCGCTGTTCAACCGCCCTTCGCATATGTGAAATCTAAACGAAATTGGGATCGTAGGATCTCGGTAAATGAATTGATCTCAACCCCTCATTAGCATTTATCAATTGCACATGTGCAATCCAAGTTGTATTGTAATATAGATAGTCATTAGGAACATTAGTTGGAACCATTCAAAATAGAAAAAAAGGAACATTTAGTCAGGACAAAGAGAGTATTATGATATCATATTATTAATTAAAAATATTTTAATTGATTAATAACTAATAATAGATATATAGCTATGTAATAAATATTAATGATTAATGATATAATTTATTTTAAATTATTAAACATTATAAATTAAATAAATTATAATTATTGGTCTATTATGTAAATTATTTTGTATTTATTATCAATAAAGAAAAAAGTACTAAATAATATGTATTATAGCTACGTAAAAAATATTAATAATAATTATAGATGTATGAGTTTGTATTTATCAAATGACTAGTAGTTAACAATATATTAAATTAATTATTTTTAAATATTACTAATTATAAAAATAATATTATAAAAATAAATTTATTAAATATTAAATATTAAATATTTAATAAAAGAGCTCGGAGTCTAACTGTCGGTACTGATCGAATTGTGTTAAAGACAACATACGGTTAAGATTGATTCGTAAGTATATAAGTTACAAGTGAACCCCCCAGTTATGAGTTATATTTAAATTACCCTTCTATAATTACATATAAATTTAGTTGGGGGTTTTGTTTGAATTACTCCGTCAGTTATGAGTTTTATTTATTTCGACCATCCATTGAACTAATCTCAAACTGACACCGTGCCTATGGCATGGGCACGTATATTAGTTATTTATTAAATGTGATCTTAATAATTACAATTTAAAAGGTCAATAGAATATTCTAAGAAATATTCATTTTTCATGTAAGATTTGATGTTAAGGGTTGGAGTTAGAATAATAGATGGTGTTAAAACGGCCCTAAAATGGGGTATTTGGTTGGAGATGGTCTTAGAAACTCTATAATATATTTAAATTTACCTTACATAGTTTATATTTACTCCATCCGTCCCAAAATAAATGACATATTAAAAGAAAATTGTTCCAAAATAAAAGACGTGATAGAATTTCAAGAAAAATTTATACACATTTTGCTAAAGATGCCCTTATTAATTATTGGCTAATTAAATAATGTATTGAGAATGAAAAGTGTCTTCAATGCATTGTGAAAAAAACTAGGATTTAGATAGAAAGTGAGATGAGTAAAGATGTGTTGTTCAAACTTCGAGAAAAAGAAAGACAGTTTAAAAATGTTTGTTAAGAGAAAAGAGAAAATAATCATCCAACTTATCAACAATAATTGTAATTAAATAAAGGTAAATTAGTCTTTTTATAAGTTTTTTAAATTTTAATGTGTACACATTTCTAAAACCTTATCAATTTTGGGACGGTGGGAGTATCGATTATATTCAAATATTGTTGTATTTAGGTCAAAATCTGGTTTGGTCCAAGGTTCATTTTGCAATACAAAACAATGTACACGATTTTATTTGCATGTGAAAAGGCGGGAAATAAAATCTAGTTTGGTAACATGATGCCAAACTGAATGAGGTTTTGGAGGAAATCACCATAACCACAGTAAACTCTCATCAATTTCTCAAGGGTCCAGCAACAAGAGTAAACTTAAACAAGAAAACAAATTATGCAGGATAATTGAACGACAATCACATATAGGAACAATCTTACCACCTGAGAAAGAGAGAGAGAGAGAGAACCTTCCAGACATCAAGATGTCTAGCAACCCTCTACATCACCAGATCCCCTACCTTGGATTTGGGCCACCAAAGTACACAGTTGGAAAGTCTTGAATACTATCAACCTCGCTGAACACTTTTACCATAAATATTAGACTTTGATAACTTTATCTTAAGATTTGGAATACACATAGTTGTCAGAGTCGAGGGGTGCCAAAAAGGCAATAGGTCCAAATTTGAGGCGAGAGGCGAGGCGCTAAAAAGGTGCCAAAAAGGCGCTCACGGAAAAATTACTCAGGAAAATTACATAAAATACATATAACTTAACAAATATCAACAAAACATGTTATAAGTGAGCATAATACATAAAACTAAGTTCTAACAAAATATCAATAACACAAATTATGCATTCATAGTTGAAATTTCAATGCATTAGATGAACTTAACTAAAAATCCAAACAAGAAAATAAATAGTTATCAAAGCAAATGAAAACATCATGGAAATCAAAAGAGAACTAAAGTCATGGAATATAACAAGTAACAACTAACAACTAAGAATAAGCTAACAATCATCATCATATTGATGCTCATCATCATCCTCATCATCTACATTCACGGGATTATCACTCGTCTCAAGTTCTTCTTCATCCTCCTCTTGACCACTTTCATGAGTTTCATCATCTTCATCTTCATCTATCAAGATGAAGGGTCCTGGGCTTTACGTGCTCCAACTTGCGTGGTCCCTCCTTTGCCTTGTACCTCCAAGTCCAACAATTGGCACAGAAATTCGGCCGCCACCTCGATCGCCACCGGCATATCCGGTCCGTCCCCCAAAACCGGTACCAGATCTTGTGTAATAAAGAGGATCCTCAGCCCCACTAGCTCTACTAATTTGCTCCCAATTGAGAACATCATCAAACATGTCATCATCTTCAACCACTTCATCATCTTCACCGACAAACCACTCATTGTCATCATCAATATCACGCAAAGAGATAAGATCAATTGTGTCTCGAAGATTGTATCTTCGTCTCAAGGCTCTATTATACTTCAAAACCAATTCATTTAATCGAACTTGAGTCAATCTATTTCTTTTCTTGCTATGAACACTGTCAATGTCAATTTAAAATTTAAATATTCTTGAATAAGCGCTAATACAATTTCTAGTATTAACTAATTACCAATTAGTAATTACTAATGACTATTTAGTACTACGTGCTCAAAAAACTCCATTTCTCTCGCATCGGATGCGCTACAAGTGGCTTCAGAACCTTGATGGCAAATTTACGTAAATTTGGAGCCTCTTTACCATAAGACCTCCACCACTCGGCTATTGAAAGTAGTTATTCTCATTAGTAACTATTTCATATTAAATATATAAAATTATCAATGTGTTATTATAATTATAGTTAAAGTACTGGTGACATTTTATCTCTTTGTCTTCTGACCATTGGCATTCCAAAATGGCGATGCATTCCTATAAGCACTCTTCGGTGTTGATTTTGTCTTGTATGTCCGCCTCGGGTACCAATCTCTCAATACATTTAAGGAGCCCTTACGTAACCTCCACATCACTCTCGATGCGGATTTGTGTAGTAAAATTCGGGGTTCAAGTAGTAACTATCTTTGCGTGTAAAGGCCGATGAAGTTGATCTTCCCACCTCCGATCAATGATTCGATAATAATCACTTCTCTCTTCAATGTTATCAAAAATTTCGCAATCAACTCCTTTGCTCTATCCATAGCCTCGCAGATATCCCATGGCGGGTTTTTTCTCACCATCAACAAGTCGTAGAACCTTCACAAGAGGACTAGCAACCTTCAAAGCATCGGTTGCTCCGTCCAAAATCTAAAATCCATAACAATCCTTCTTTGCACGTTTACCTTTTTGCTCCTTTACCCATTTGCTAGTATTCCAAGCATCCGAGGTGAACATTGCCCTCAAGTTTTTCTTTAGCATTTTAATCCTTGAAAGAGTAAGGAAAGGCATGGCAAACCGAGTTGTTGCTGGTCTTACAAGCTCAAGCTTTGTGAATTTCCTCATCATATTCACTACCGGTATAGATGTAGTATTCAACTTGACCTTTTTAAACACCGACTTGATACTTGGCATTTCAAACAAATCTTCCAAAATCAAGTCCAAGCAATGGGCAACACACGGTGTCCAATACGATGAGGATATTTTGCCTCAACAAGACCCTATGAAAAGGAAAGAATAATCACTTTTAACAAGACTAAAAGAGTATCAATAATTCAATATTCACTATTCAGTTAAAGAAGTAACATTGCAGTGATTCTTACCCGCCAACTTCATATTCGAAGCATTATCCGTTATAACTTGAACCACATTTTCAGGACCAATTTTCTCCACAAAATTACTAACTAGCTCACACATCTTTTCACCAGTCTTGGCATAATCGGAAGCATCAACCGACTCCACAAACATACTTCCTTTGGGACAATTGACAAGAAAATTCACCAATGTTCGCTCCCTCTTGTCTTTCCACCCATCCAACATAATGGAACAACCGTGTTGTATCCATTCTTTTTTGTGGTCTTCCATTGATTTGTTAACCTCATTCACCTCTTTCTTGAGAAAAGGAACTCTCACCTCATGGTAACTTGACCTTTCATACCGGACCATGCTTTGCAATTGCATCGATCATCTCTTGAAAACTATCATACTTCACAGCATTAAAAGCAATCCCAACATCATACATCCATCTAGCAATAGCCAAACATGCTCGAGTCCTCAACTCTTTCAACGCCTCCTCATTTTGACCTTTTTGTTGTCTAATATTTTTTGCAGTTTGTTTCCCGGTGCGATTAACAAATAAATCCATCGGCCCCTTATTGTTTGACTTTGTTGTCCTTGGCGACCTCTTCACTTTCATTTTCATCCCAATTTCATAATTTTCATTGTGCTCATCATCATTTTGAGCACGTAATATTTTCTCTATAACTAATTGCTCTTCGTTCTTTTTTTTCACCCCCATGAAATGGTTTATTTCATCCTTCACCTCCGCCGACACTCTATCACAACCCTTTACATTTTTAAATCCTCCAACAATATGTTGTTTGCCTAAAAATACCTCCAGTATTTTTGATCACAAAAAATACAAGTTGTGGAATTCGTGTTTTGGGATCTTCAATTTCACGTACTTCAAAGGCGGATCCTTTCGACCACCACCACTACTACTTGAGGGGGCGACATTTCTAAGAAAGTACACAAATAAACAAATTATAAAAGGAAACAAAATAACGAGACTTCAAGATTACGAGAACGAGAGCAGCAGAAAAAATTTAATTGACAATTTTTAAAGATAAATATTAATTACGAAAAGAGTTCCAGGTTCGGAAGTTCATAACGGTCTGAAGTCGAGAACAGCAGAACACATTGAAGGGCAGTAGCAGATCGAACAAATAAAAAGGGCAATTTATAAAAAAGTCAGAAACGAGCGTAACAAATAGAAACAAATTTATAAAAAATAGAAACAAATAGAAACAAATTTTATAAACTTAAAAGTGCGAACAAACTTAAAAGTTACAAACTTAAAAGTACAAACTTAAAAAGTCAGGAACAAATAGAAACAAATAGAAACAAACTTATATTTTAAAATCGAACACAAAAAATAAGCTGGGGTAAATTTTTATAAAAAAAAAACCCCAACACACTTGAAGGAAACAAATAGAAAAAATCGGTGCACTATATGAAGTCTTAAAAAAACCCCAAGACCTTGAAGAAAGAACAAAATCGGTGCAGTGAAGAGTCTTAAAGACTTAAAGAAGTGAACAGTGAAGAAAAAAACCAAAGACTCGAAGTCTCGGGCGAAGAAAAAAAAAAAAGCAGAGAAAAGTCAAAACAGGGGAGAGGAGTTTACACTTTACGGAAGTTGGAACTTGGACGGAACCGGGCGATGAAGAAAACTCGTGAAGAAGAAGAGCGAAGTCCATAGTACGACTTCGATTCGACAAAGTCGACAAGTCGACACATGATTCAGACCATGTTTCGCTCATATTTGTTGCCGCTGTCATATGTCGTGGTCTCTTTGGGTCGTTTGGGGTCATATGAAGTGTGGGGTTATTTTAGGGTTTACTTTATATTTATAGTAAACTCTAAACTATGTCGTTTCATCCTAAATTATTTTTTAAAAATTAAAAAAAACAGGCGAGAGACTTCACCAACTTTTAGCGGCGTCGCTTGAAAAGCGCCCGCAGTCGCCGACTTTCTCGACTTATGCACGTCGACTCACCTAACCTTCTGAAGCGCAAGTCTCGCCTCGCTGGCGCCAAAGGCGCCGCCTTTAACAACTTGTGTACCGGTGATTCCGTCCTCAGGATTGCTCGGTAGTAGTAGGCCACAGGGGCGGCTCATGCCAAGTTCCTTCGATTATCTACGCTGATATCCTCATTATATTTGTTGCCTCACGTGGACATAAAGGCATCATCACTTTTCTTGCATGATTAGTTTGGTTTTGTTCTTTGAAGCGACTCATTTCTCTAAAACATCTCTTGCACATTGCCAAATAAAGCATGGTGAAATCTAAGAGGCAAACCTTCAAGAATATGACCCCATTGCATCAATTCTCCCATGAGAACCCTTAAGACAAAATGAGGAAAAAAGCTAAACTCGACCCTGTACCCACTTGCGGGGGAGTCGATTCGATCGCCCATAACAAAAATTCCTCGAATCGAGGAGCCACACCTCGGCCAAGCTATCATGGCCCCGTCCCCGCCCGGTATGAGCTCGACCCCAGCGATAAGCCGTCACCGGCCAGCAGAGATAAGAGCTTGGATCGGGAAAGTCGAGGCAAGACAAAGCGATGGAGGCGGCAACAAAGGCAACCATGATAGGGGGGACCATTCGTTAACGCATTAGAGGTGATCGTCCCCTCGAAAGTAAAAATACCCCATTTTGACGACTACGATGGGACCCTGACCGCATACATGGACCATATATCGGGTTTTGAGCTAAAAATGATCATCATAACCAAGTTCGATGACATATGGTTTTTACACAGTATTCGCCGGCGACCTCAAGAAGCAAACTCAACAATGGTACTGGGCTTTCCCGAATCTGTCACTTGTTGGGGAGACTTGAGGAACTACGTTCCTTCACAAATTTGCTTCAGGTGGGCCCTTCCCCAAAAGCGAAAGCAGTCTGTGCGGCATCAACGAGCAAGGAGAATCGGTATTATCCATATGGTGAGATTCAAAAAGACACTAGCGTAGATCCCGACATTCAGGGCGCCTCGGTTAGAATGTGCTTGGGGGGAGGACTCTAGCGAGGAAATTACAAATCCGAGCTATTGATGAGGCCTCGACATACGATTGGCGAATGTTTTTGGCCGCCCAGAGTGGCGTTATTGGACGACGAGCAGATAATGCAGCGACCTCCCTTCAAACAACATCCTCAGGGTAGCAAGCGGCCGAATGGACATTAGCTAGAGACAAGGGCCACCAAGGAAAAGGAAGAAGCCAACCAACAAGGCCCCGGCCCGGAGAGCAAGGAAAAGGAGGAGCACTTGCACGAGTTTCTTTGGTGAAGGAAGAGGCATACAGACGAGATTACGGACCAAAAGAGTTCTCCCGTTGAGCAGCTCAATAACGCCGCGTCATGAGCGTCCTTCTCGGAAAATAAGATACAACCTCCAAACCCAATGAGGGCCCCACTCGAGCATCGAAACACAAGGAAGAGAAGTGCTTTACACAATGACCGAAAAGGGCAATCACGGATAATAATAAGCGAAGGGGATAAGAGGTTCGAGAAAGCGAACCAAACAATCAAACCTCGGCACCAAGGGCTCCCAAAGGCGACAATCCACAACCGAACAAGCGACTCGTTATCAATACCATCGACACGAAGTTCAGTATTACGGCTAAAAAACACAATCAACACCTAACCTACTCGGTTGATTCTATGCTGGCGTTGGCGGCGTGAAATCATATTCCGTGAAGCAGGCGGCCAGCACAATAGCTCGCACCTGACCACTAACAGCTGCGGTCGGCATTCATAGGTTGGTCAAACGGTGTTGATCGTCACGAGGGCGAAAGGATGTGTTGTATTACTCGTGTTTCCTCGCAATAGGATTTGGAGACTCCAACTTGACCCCGAAGCCAACTCCAACCGAAAGGATTCACGGGTCACAAAGCTACTTCAAAAGGAACTCAAGGTTGATCTCGGCGAAGGAAATATGGCGGATCGAGGGCGTTACTTTCATGGTCCTCGACCTTCCCTCCCCATACAGCTATCCTCGGCTCGCCAACTCGGTGAGTTTCAAATGGTCGCCTCCGTGGCACACCAAAGGATAAAGTACCCAACCCCTAGGCGTTGGGATCTGAGGAATGATCACGAGAACCACTCACGGAATACATCATCGGCGTAAAGAAAGAAGCGAAAACTTAAAGCGTCGGAAGGGTTTAGGTGAAGGCCCTGCTCCGTGGCAATTAACACGACCTGCCGAGGCCCTTGCCGACAATTTGAAAGGCGAGGGAACAAGTAGAGATGGATAGTCTGGACACCATAGATCTTCGGTTTTGCAACCCCGGAAGATGTGGAGGAAGTGATCATCAATTTTGCCAATCCCGAGCAAAATATCGGGATCGGGATAAAAATCGAGAATCGAGCAAGTAGCCATCATACAATTCGAGGGACAACAGGCGTTTTTTGCATGGAAGGCGAAGATATGGAAGGAATCGGCCGAGTCGCCGAACACGATTATCCATCGACACCAAATACGTCCGTTCAACGAGAGGCCAAGATACTTCTCAAAAGCGGGGAGGCGATCAAAGAAGAAGTGGCGAGAGTTACTACGGTCGAGATCATTAAGGAAATCCACTATCCCACATGGATTGCTAATGTGGTAATGGTGAAAAAATCGAACGACAAATGGAGAATGTGTGTCGACTTCACTGACCTGAACCAACTCGTCGATTTTATCTTTGGGTACAAAATCTTGAGCTTCGTCGATGCTTACTAGGGTACCACCACATAAGAATGCATAAGGACGACCGGGCAAACACTGCCTTCAAAGCCACTGGAGCCCTCTACTGCTACAACATGATGCTCTTTGGCTTGAAAAATGCGGGAACAACCTACCAAAGAATGGTCAACAAGGTTTTTGGAAATCAATTAGGAAGAAACGTTGAAGCCTACATCGACGACATGGTAATCAAGACCAAGGAGTCAAACCATGTTGAGGACCTACGCGAAACTTTCCAACAACAGACTGCTAGATCGATGATATTAAAAGATACATCGAGCAAGGAATATTACCCGACGAAAAAGAAAAGGCATGGGCCATGGCAAGGACATCGATGAGATACACTGTAAACGAAAATCTGCTATATCGAATATCCTTCTCAAAACCCCTTTGGAGATGTGTTTGCCCAGAAATCGTGCAAGGACCGCTCGCCGAAGTGCATGGAGGGTATCACGGGAAGCCATCTTGGGAAACGTGAGTCGGCAGACAATCATTTTTCCACGGTTATTATGAAGCGATGAGAAGGGATGCCAAGAGACATGTCCAAAAATGCGACAAATGCTAGAGATTTGCCGATATACCTAGATTACCCCCGACCCCTCAAAACCCAGTAATATCGTCATGGCCATTTGACATATGGGGCCTTAACTTGATCAACCCATTACCCTTGGTGAAAGGACAAAACAAATTCGTGATAGTAGCAGTTGACTACTTCACCAAGTGGATAGAAGCACAACCTCTGGCAAATATTACCGAGCAAAAGGCAATTAACTTCGTTCAAAATCCAATCTGGTGTAGATTTGGATTACCGAGGGCCGTTATTTCAGATCACGGTACCTAATTCTCCAAAAAAATTCACAGCGAAGTACCACGAGAGAGGAGTCCAACATTAGAAGTCATCAGTAGCACTTCCCCAAGGAAACGGACAGGCAGAAGCTGCGAACAAACAGATCCTACGTGCTTTAAAAAGAAGGTTGGACGAAAGCCTAGCTAGAAGGCGCGATGGTATTATGGTCTATAAGAACCTCGACACGAGGCTCTGGTGAAACCCATTTACTTTAACATATGGTTCTGAGGCATTGGCCCCTGTTGAAATGGCCCTACCAACAATAAAGGTAACTCATTATGACCAAGAAGCAAACAAGAAAGTCAGGGAACTAGATCTCGATTACCTGGAAGAAAAGAGGTTGGAAACAAAGTTAAGGTCAATAAACTACAAAAAGCCAGCGAAAGCCCATCATGACAGCCGCATCAAAGCTCGCTCGTTCGTCATCGAAGACCTAGTCCTAAGGAAGGTTGAAGCCACAGGAAACAAGACGGGAGGAAACAAGCTGTCACCAACCTAGGAAGGCCCTTTTCATGTCACAGGCGTCGTGCAGGCTGGAACTTACAGACTTTCCAAACCAGACGAAACCCCTCTCAAAAATCCTTGGCATTCTGAACATCTCAAAAAATATTATCAGTGAATGTACTAAAAGCACGATGGGAATCAATAAAAGCACTTCTTCTGATCATGAGGCTCGTTAAGGAAACAATTATGATAATAAAATCACCTCGCTTGCCGAGGGAAGCAATGGCCCTTGCAAAAAGAAAGCTAGCCCTAGAGGCGAATAAAATTACCTCGCTTACCGAGGGAAACAACGGCCCTTGCAAGCAAGCTAGCCAGAGGCGAATAAAATTACATCGCTTGCCGAGGAAACGACCCTTGCAAAGCGGCTAGCCCTAGGCGAATAAAAATTACCTCGCTTGCCGAGGGAAGCAACGACCCTTGCAAACAGAAAGCTAGCCCTAGAGGCGAATAAAATTACCTCGCTTGCCGAGGGAAGCAACGGCCCTTGCAAACAAAAAGCTAGCCCTATTAATTTTCTCGAGCCGCTTGATCATCAGCCTCCCATCTTTGTTTCGATAGCTCGTCCTTATTAATTTTCTCCCCTTCCAGCTCCCTCATCAGCTGGTCGCCAACGAATTCGTTCTGTGGGGAATCTGAAGAGACCCCCATCTCAGCATAAGGGAAAAAGTTGTCCTTTACCCAAACATCATGGGCTAAAAGCTGGACGAAAAGGTTGTCACCATCAACAGGAGGAGGAATCCATTCGGGAGCTCAGGCCTTCATGTCCTCTTCACGGATCTCGTCCAACTCTTCTTGATCAAAAGAAATGAGAGAGGAAGCACCTCGGCATTCAGACCCAAAAGATTCGAGGTCAGCCATCTGGACAATGGAAAACATAGGAATGCTGACGGCCGCGGCAGCCCTAAAGGTCTGAACTCGGCTCTTCTCCATAATATCTAAAGCCTTGTCCCCATAAGCTGCCGGCCTTGAGTCGGCTATAACACAGTCCTAAATCGGCATAGATGCGACCTCAGCCGGTCGATCATTCTCTAAGACAAAGCCAGCCAACAACTCGGCCTTCAACTCCTCATTGGATCGAGCCATCGCTCCCCTCGTCGACCACACCTTCAGCGCCCTCTTTGTCTCAATCACGTAGCCCGCTCCAGTGGGACACCTCCTCCCTCTTTCCCAGAAGCTCGGCCTCAAGAGCAACAATCTTATCAAATGAGGCGGCACCAGAGCGAAGGCTCTCAACCTCTCACTCCAGGGAAACAGCGGCGCCCTGAGCCGAGACCATCCTTTCTTGATAAGAAGCCAAGCATATGACAAGCTGAAAAAAGCAACGACGCTAAGGTCATTTAGCTAAAAAGACAGCAACCGACAAAATCGGAGTAAAGGGATCAAACGGTTACCTTGCTTATGAAAAATGGCGCTGAGGTCATTCAGTTGGGAATCGGCGGAGAAGCCACCCCGACAAACTCAGGGCCGCGCCTTTGTTAGGCTGCGTGCATATCCGGAGGTGGGGGAGACTAGCGGTGACTTTGTTAAGATGCCGCAAAACAAAATCGTTATCCCCGACCGCCTCGGAACGCCCCCCTTCTAACTTCCCCTCGCCGACCTCGACCTCGACCTCGGCCGAGGGATCGGTAATGAAGTGGGGCTATTGCCAAAAGTTTTCTCTGGCTTGGATTTCGTGGAACGGCCGGGGGTAGGCGGGTCTTGGCCTTCTTGGCCAGAAGGGGGTGTTGGTCGCTGCCGTGGGAAGGTCCTCTAGAACACCCGCCATGGGCGGGGACCTCTTCACCCCCACGATAATTTTGCTTCGCGATTGACTTTAACTCCTCAACCGGTTTCTTGGCCTTTTTTTTCTTACGAGCTATCAGAGCGTCACACGAGTTACTCCCATATCTACACAACAATAAAGGTCAGGGAAAAAAAAAAGGTGGGGGGGAAGCAAAAGAAAAAGGTATAAGTAAAGCAAACAACTTGGCACGAGGCAGCCAGGCTTATCTTTTCCCTTACAAGCCAAACACTCTAAGCCGAAGGCACCCCCTGGTGTATCGGCCAGCCTTCGCAGCTCATGTACTCGGCCGAGAACAGCGGTCCCAACCTCAGCATACTTTGCAGAAGAAATCCCAAACCTTGAAAAGCAACGTGTCGTTTCTCTGTCAGCGTTCGGTCATAGCTGCGGACCTACTCACCGGGGGCATTAGCGGGGGCTTGATGGCTCGCTTCATGGCGAGTCGATTCGAACTCAATTTCTTAGTCTTCGCGATGCCATGAGGCTCTCTCGGGAACCTCAAAGTTCCACCCATAGCACCTCACCGACAAAACTTTTAAATTTGTGGTCCTTGTGAACAAAATTGGCCATGAAAGGAAGCCGTCTTTATCTTAAATTGCCGGATCATCGAAACATAGCAAGACCCGCCTTGAAATAATGGCCAGAACAAAGGGAGGGCTGAAACCCTGCATACGGCACACGCAATGAAGGACACTAATGCCCTCGTCGATTTGGGGTCGAGATCGAGGAGCAGGAGCTTGTCTCCACTCAAAAGTCCTGAGATAAGCGGATCAAGTGGAAGCGCATG
>JABEVN020003583.1:0-17647 GCA_013146195.2 Codonopsis lanceolata | reverse complement strand
AAGTATATCATACTCGTGAAAAGTACAATGAATTGAAAGTAAATCATAGTTTAAATGTCTATTTTATTGTCTATTGAATTTGATTAAATATTTATAGATATAGTTGTAATAATTAAATACACATATATTATCGCTTGTCACATCATTTGGGTGACACTATTAATGAAAGGGTTTTTGAGTCGTATTTTGGTCATTTCAGTGAAGGGATGACTGTATAGCATGTAATTTGAGTTAAGCTTTTTCTTTGGTTTATCATCATTTGAATTTGTTATACAATTTTATTATCTAACAAATATATATTCGCTTAAAGACGCCTTCTAAAAATATATATGAATTTTTCATTCATGTAATAAAGAATAATTAAACCCGCTATATTTTTATCTTATATTTTAATTATGTTTTTAATTTTCATAACGCACTAACTAAAAGATAAAAGAACATTATATTAATATTGATTATATGATTACGTGAACTTTGTTATGTGATAGTGATAGTAGTAGTAATTGTACATATTTAATCATAGGATAGTAGTAGTAAGCGCACATATTAAATGACAAATGTTACATTTAAAAATAGTTTAAAATTTATAAAAATTTTATTTATTTATTGTATTCTATTAATAATTTTAATTTTTCTTAATCGATGCGTTATAATAATTTATCCAGCTTTATGTACATATCGAAGTCAATCTTACGCACATTTATTTGTTTTATTTTATTTATTATCATTAAACTTTTTAATCATGATATTAGTTTACAATACTTATTATTTTAATTTTTATTTTTTCACTTCATGTTGCTTAGTATAATTTGGATTGAAAAAGATATATGGCGTGCGCTTTTGACGCACGGTCTAAAGTTAGTTTTACATAATGTTGACATGTAACGCCCCGTATTCTTTCATGTGCATTGTATGCTTGTCTTCATACTTTCTTGATTGATTGTGAGCATGTTTACTTAGTATAGATATGTTTTAGAACCATTCATAAGTCATTCATGAAGCCCTTAACATGTTTAGAATCATGTATGCTTGTTTGTTGAATCGCCGGTTTGATTGCTTTGATTTTGGCCTTAGCGATTTTCCCCTCGTTGCTCGTTTGCTTCTATTTCGCCGTGCGAAGTGTTCGTTGAGTTCTTGGCTTTGTATTCAGGTCTTAACCATGTTGAAACAAAGCCTTTTTCATGTCCAAGTTATCCTAGTTTGATTGGTGTTTGATTGGAGTTTGATTCGTTAATCATTCGTCGCGTGATTCGAGCCTTGTTCTACCTTGTTCCGGTTGTTGTTCGGGTGCGTTTCCGACTTGTTTTGAGTTGGGTTAGACCTTAGAATGGTTGCCCATAAGTTTGGGACCATTTAGGACAAGTTTAGACCAAGTTTTGAAGGTTCAGAGGCCCAGGCGCCCGCCTGGCACCTTGTGAGGCGCCCGCCTCAAGTTTGGGAGCAATTGCAAACAAAATGAGAAGCCTCAGCCTTGAGGCGCCCGCTGGAGGAGTTGAGGCGCCCGCCTCAACATCACCATTACGGATTTTTCCCTGCTTTGAATTGAACGACTTATACACCCAAACCCCTATCTAAACCTTTCTTAAACCTCCCTAACCCTCCTCACTTGTGTCCTAACATATCTAACTTGTTTTTAGAGTGGATTAAGAGTGCATTAGTGAGTCATTAAGCCACAAAATCAGATTAGAAAGAGACCACATTGGCTTGACACATGTCCCACTCAACATTTCACCAATATAAGCCACAAATCAGATTTGACTTCTCATTTCCGAGCATTTCCAAAAACGTGAGAGAGAGTTCTTCAGAGTTCTCCCATGGCTTCTTGAAGCTTTGCCCTTGGTCTTCCCTCATCCATTCTCCATTTGCTCAAGACTCCTTCATCAAAAGTGTAGAGCTCAAAGAGTAGAGCATTTCCATCCGATCAAACTTCTCATTTGCTTTCTTTGGTGTAGAACAAGTAAGTTACTCTCTTCTTCTTCTTCTCTTTAGTTCTCATTGACCCTAAGGAAACAAAGCCTATGGTGATTGAGGTCAATGAGGACACATATATGCTTCCTATGCTATCTTCTTGTATTTTGAAAATATGAACTTGCTAGGAGCATGTATAGGTTGATTTCTTGCCTATGAAAGTTTATAAAACTCTTGCATCTTGTTTATTTATGGTTTTGAACATGTTAGAAACATGTATTGTATTTGTTGATGGAAGTGTTGTTATATGAGAATGCCTAAATTGAGCCTATATGATATGTTGTGAAGTTGTTATGTGTTCTATCCTCAATATTGGACTCTATGATGAACATGAATCACATTATAATGCCTTGGTGAATTTACAACCTTGTTGAACTTAGAAATGACCTAGGTTGAGTTATGAAGCACATAGCTTCAATTTCTCCAAAATTGGGAATTTAGAGAAAAGACTCAACGGAGTCGACTCTAGGGAAGATTTGAACATGTTGAACCCTAATTTCAATCCCTACGAAGTTTGGACACCGTTTGGTCAAGTTTACTCAATTTTAAGTTGAGTTTAATTATGTGCATTTGAACCCGTTGTTATGATTATTTGGTTATGAGCAATTAATTGCCTTGACTTGATTTATTGTAGAGATTTATACCCTACTTGGTCGGTCGAGTTCGCTCTTGTCGAATTCGATCATTATTTGGTCTTAACGAGTAAACATCTACTTGTGCATTGCATTAAGTCCAGCTGGCACTATTTGGTTTGATTTTTATGTCAGGGTAGGACGATGTATAGCCTTCACGAATTGAGAGATTCGTGCTCGCTATGGATCGCCGTACCTGGGACCTCACACACCCCTCCATTGTAGGCCGCAATGGGGAAGTAGCCCCTTTGCCGTAACAATACGTGCGTCACTGGCTGCTATTAGCCGGCGGAGTTCGGTATATCGATGCGAAGTCACGAGCATCGTAGTCACGATATTGGGTTAACAAACTATTTTGCGGGGAGCTACGGCGGCCGTGCCTATATCATATCCTACTTGTATGATTTATTTTCTTGCACTTACGTGAATAATGTGCTAAGTGCTATATGATGAGCGTGAACTATAATTGTGATAAATGCCATGTTATAACATGATCATGCATTTAGTAACTTACTAAGTCTTTCGACTTACCCTATTTGTTTGTTTTGTTTCCTTAGATCCGAGCCGAGGAGACGGTCCGAGATAGACTCGCTTTATTCACGCTTGGTCGCTTGTGAGTATTCTCAAGGTTGCTCTTTTGGACTTTTGTTGATTAGTCTTTTATTTTGGAAAGGGCGTTGGGAAGCAAGTCATATAGACTTGGCTTGGGGTTTTTGTTGTTGTAGTAAACTTAATGATTTGACACTTGTAATCTTTTGTATGCCGACTTATATGTCGAGCCTGTTTATATGTTTATGGTTCACTACAGTTTCTTCCGCTAAAGCTCGTTTAATTATTATTGTTGTTGTTGTCTCCGGCATGTTGTGGCCGTTGAGGTTTTATAAGCATGTGTTAATATTGTAGGAGTAGTTGTTGGGTTCCTACCGTAACGCCGAAGACTTGTTTATTTTAAGTTGTTTTTCCGGCCAAGTGTAGCCGAGTTGTTATTCGTATGCGATGTTGCGCCACATGAATTTTATAATCCTACTTGTGCATGCTTGTGTATCTTGTCTATTTGGACGGCACGACTCGGGATCTCGCATTGGGGTCCGGGTCGGGTCGTCACAGTTGGTATCAGAGCTATAGGTTAGCTGTCGGCCAGGATAGGTTCCATGGCCTAGTTGGGTTGGTTATTTGTGTGTTGATTTTAACGTCGAGTGAATTCTTGTAGGAGTCCGATGGATAATCCTGTGAGAGGTAGACCGGAGAGTTCCGGTTGAACACAGTAGAGGTACCGCCGCTGAGAATCCGGTAGGACCGGATATGGCTGAATTACATCGCAGATTAATGGCTTTTCCGGCCGGGCAGCCAGGAGGTCAAGAGGAGCAGCACCACCACCACCTCCACCACCGAGACCAAGGACCGACACTACTCTCCTAGAGAGATTTCTTAAGTTAAAGCCTAGTTCGTTTCTTGGGGAACCGAAACCGAGGGAGGCCGAGTTATGGATGGAGGAAATGATCAAAGTATTGTCCATGTTGGGGTGTACCGACGAAGAAAGAGTTATGCTAGCAACGTTCAAGTTTAAGGGAGCCGCCGAACATTGGTGGACCGTGTTGAAAGAAAGTTGGGAGATGCAACAAGTTCCCATTACTTGGGCCAATTTCCAAAGAGAGTTTAAGAATGAATATGTACGGATGTGGTTCGCAACCAAAGGGAGAAGGAGTTCTATGATCTTGAGCAAGGTAGCATGACAGTAGCGGAGTATTCCGCGAAATTCACAGAATTGAGCCGATATTGTACGTATCTGATTCCTACGGAGGCACGGAGAACACATAAGTTTGTAAAGGGGTTAAGAACTGAGTTTAGAAAGCAGATTCTAGCGCTTAAGCTCACCGACACGGAGTGTGCTTGATCGAGCGTATGAGGTGGAGCAAGACATTGAGGAACACCGGTCAAGAATAATTCTAGTAATGCACTACTCGAGCAATAATCGTGGAAATAATTCTGGTAATAGAAGGGGATATCAAGGAAACCGTGATAGGAGAGGTGGAGGCCAAGGTAGGCCACAGTCTGGGAAGCAAGGTAACAATACTTCTTCATCTAAGGGGCAACAAGGACAGCGCAGTGGGAGTATGACTTGCAGTTATTGTCAGAAGCTAGGACACACAGTTGATTGGTGTTGGGCGAAGCTTGGAAAGTGTACTCTTTGTGGAGATGGTACTCATTTTAGGAAGGAGTGCCCGAAAGCTGGGGCAACTCAACCGGGAAATGTGGCTCAGTCTGGGGCCAAGAGGAGTGTAGATGGGAAACCCAAGGTGCAAGGCCGTGTGTTTGCGCTTGATCAGCGCGAGGTTCAGGGGTCTACGGCCGTGATAGGAGGTACTCTTTCTATATTCGATCATAAGGCTCGAGTTCTCATAGATCCAGGGTCTTCGCATTCTTATGTTGCTTCGCACTTTATTGAGAATCTATGCGTATTGCCTCAACCTTTGCCATATTTGCTTGAAGTGTCTACCCCGCTCGGGGAATATATGCTCGCATCTGAAGTGTTTAAATCTTGTGATGTTTTGGTGGGTGACCACACTTTGCATGCGGACTTGGTAGTTCTACCTATACGTGATTTTGATGTGATTCTTGGCATGGACTGGTTATGTGCTTATCATGCTATAGTTGACTGCCATAAGAAGCGGGTTACTTTTTATATGCCTTGGGTGTGCTGAGTTTACTTTTGTGGGTGATCATGCATCGAGTGACTTGCATTTTATTTCTGCTCTAAGGGCTAGAAAATTATTGTCTCAAGGGTGTACGGGTTATCTTGCATGCGTAGTTGATAAGAAGAAGTCTTCGCCGAACTTAGAAGAGGTTCCGGTAGTATGTGAGTTTCCCGATGTGTTTTCTACCGACCATGCTATGCCACCCGATAGAGAACTAGAATTTTGTATTGAGCTTATTCCGGGGACTTCACCGATTTCTAAGGCACCGTATAGGATGGCGCCCGCGGAGCTTAGGGAGTTGAAAACTCAGTTGCAAGAACTCCTAGAGATTGGTTTTATTAAACCGAGTGTGTCGCCTTGGGGCGCACCGGTCTTATTTGTGAGGAAGAAAGATGGGAGTTTGCGGTTATGCATAGATTATCGTGAATTGAATAAGGTGACCATTAAGAATAAGTATCCTCTACCCCACATTGATGATCTTTTGACCAATTGCAAGGGTCTATTGTCTACTCTAAGCTTGATTTGAGATGGGGTTACTACCAATTGAAGGTTAGAGAGGAAGACATTCCGAAGACGGCTTTTCGCACTAGATATGGGCATTTTGAATTTGTAGTGATGCCGTTTGGGTTGACAAATGCACCAGCGGTGTTTATGGACTTGATGAACCGTGTCTTTCACAGCTATCTTGATTGTTTTGTTGTAGTCTTTATTGATGACATCTTAGTGTATTCGAAATCTCGGGAGGAGCATGAGAAACACTTGAGGATTGTCTTATCTATTCTTCGGGAGAAACAGCTTTACGCAAAGTTTAGCAAATGTGCCTTTTGGCTTGAGGAAGTATCTTTTTTGGGGCATATAGTTTCTAGCGCCGGATAGCCGTTGATCCTTCTAAGGTTGAAGCGGTGATGAATTGGAAGAGGCCTAGTTCAGTTACCGAGGTTCGGAGTTTCTTGGGTTTAGCGGGTTATTACCGGAGATTTATTGAGGGTTTTTCTCGGATTGTGACTCCTATGACTAGATTGACACAAAAGAATGTGCCATTTGTTTGGAGCGAGAAATGTGAAGCTAGTTTCAAGAGCTTAAGAAGCGGTTGACATCGGCACCTATTTTGGCTTTGCCTAGTGGAGGAGATAATTTTGTGATCTATAGCGATGCTTCTAAGGAAGGTTTGGGTTGTGTTTTGATGCAAAATGGAAGAGTTATCGCCTATGCGTCGAGGAAGTTGTCTATTCATGAACAGAATTACCCGACACACGATTTGGAGTTGGCTGCGATTATTTTCGCGTTGCATAAATGGAAACATTACTTGTATGGGGCTAAGTTTGAGATTTTCACCGATCATAAAAGTTTGAAATATTTGTTTTCTCAAAAAGAATTAAACATGAGGCAAAGAAGATGGATGGAGAAATTAAAGGATCATGATTGCACTATTTTATATCATCCGGGGAAGGCAAATGTAGTAGCGGATGCCTTGAGTAGGAAAGGTTCACATGTCTTGTATGATGGTTAGAGAATGGAAGATGTTGGAGGATTTGCGAGATTGGGGTCCTAGTGTTTATGATAGAGGTGTGATTTTCGCAAATGTTAGGTGCTACGCCTTTATTTGGGAAAATTAGAGAAGCGCAAAGGAATGATCCGGAGTTGAAGAAAATTATGGATGGGTTGGTTGAGAATGTATCGCCTGATTTTGTGATTAATAGTGAGGGTACTTTGACATTTCGAGGTAGAATTTGTGTTCCTTCTAATACTGAATTGAAGAGGTTGGTTCTTGATGAGGCTCATAAAACGAAGTATACCATTCACCCGGGGAGCACGAAGATGTACTTAGACTTGAAAAGACAATTTTGGTGGAAAGGCATGAAGAGGGAAATTGCGGAGTATGTGTCAAAGTGTTTGACTTGTCAGCAGGTTAAGGCTGAGCATCAGAGGCCTGCGGGATTTCTACAACCACTTGAGATTCCTGAATGGAAATGGGAGTTCATTACTATGGATTTTGTGACAGGGTTACACGCGAGAGGATTTAATGCGCGGTTTGGGTTATAGTTGACAGATTGACTAAGTGACGCACACTTTACTTCCGATAGCTATCACTTATTCATTGACTCAGTTGGCAGCTTTGTATATTCAGGAGATCGTGAGACTTCATGGCGTACCTGTGAGTATTGTGTCCGATAGAGATCCGAGGTTCACATCTAGATTTTGGAAGTCGTTGCAGGAAGCTTTGGGGACCAGATTAGACTTCAGTACAGCTTTTCATCCACAAACGGATGGTCAGTCCGAGCGATTGATTCAGATTTTGGAGGATATGCTGCGAGCTTGTGCCGTGGATTTCAAGGGAAGCTGGGATTCTCACTTACCTTTAGCCGAGTTTGCGTATAATAACAGCTATCAGTCGAGTATCAAGATGGCGCCGTATGAAGCTTTGTATGGGCGTAAGTGTAGATCACCAATTTGTTGGGATGAAGTTGGAGAGGCGAAACTTTGGGGTTCCGAGTTAGTGCAACAGTCGGTTGAGAGCGTGAAGTTGATTAGAGATCGATTGCGCACCGCTCAAAGTCGACAAAAGAGTTACGCGGACAATCGAAGACGAGATCTTGAGTTCCAAGTGGGAGACTACGTGTTCTTGAAGGTGACACCGAGGAGAGGTACGAAGAGATTCGGCAAGAAAGGGAAGCTTACACCGAGGTACATTGGCCCATTCGAGGTTCTTGAGAGAGTTGGGTCCTTAGCGTATCGAATTGCATTGCCACCTTCACTTTCGGAGACTCATAATGTATTCCATGTTTCCATGTTGCGAAAGTATTTGAAGGATGAGTCCCATGTACTTGAGTATGAGGAGATAACGTTTGAGCCGGATATGTCTTACGTTGAAAAGCCCGTGAAGATTTTGGATACCAAAGAGCAAGTGCTACGAACCAAGAGAATTCCCTTAGTCAAAGTTCTTTGGAGAAACCACAACATTGAAGAAGCGACTTGGGAAACGGAAGCGGAGATGCGCGAGAAGCATCCACATTTGTTTGATGAACTTGGTAAGAATTTAGGGACTAAATTCCTAAAGGAGGGGAGAGTGTAACGCCCCGTATTCTTGCATGTGCATTGTATGCTTGTCTTCATACTTTCTTGATTGATTGTGAGCATGTTTACTTAGTATAGATATGTTTTAGAAACCATTCATAAGTCATTCATGAAGCCCTTAACATGTTTAGAATCATGTATGCTTGTTTGTTGAATCGCCGGTTGATTGCCTTGTTTTGGCCTTAGCGATTTTCCCTCGTTGCTCGTTTTGCTTCTATTTCGTGTGTTGTTCGTTGAGTTCTTGGCTTTGTATTCAGGTCTTAACCATGTTGAAACAAAGCCTTTTCATGTCCAAGTTATCCTAGTTTGATTGGTGTTTGATTGGAGTTTGATTCGTTAATCATTCGTCGCGTGATTCGAGCCTTGTTCTACCTTGTTCCGGTTGTTGTTCGGGTGCGTTTCCGACTTGTTTTGAGTTGGGTTAGACCTTAGAATGGTTGCCCATAAGTTTGGGACCATTTAGGACAAGTTTAGACCAAGTTTTGAAGGTTCGAGCGCCCTCTTGAGGCGCCCGCCTCAAGTTGGGAGCAATTACAAAATGAGCGAATTTGGAGATAGCCTCGCAGTTGAGGCGCCCGCTGAGGAGTTGAGGCGCCCGCCTCAACATCGACATTACGGGATTTTTTCCCCTGTTTTGATATTGACGACTTATACACCCAAACCCCTATCTAAACCTTTCTTAAACCTCCCTAACCCTCCTCACTTGTGTCCTAACATATCTAACTTGTTTTTAGAGTGGATTAAGAGTGCATTAGTGAGTCATTAAGCCACAAAATCAGATTAGAAAGAGACCACATTGGCTTGACACATGTCCCACTCAACATTTCACCTCTTATAAGCCACAAATCAGCCATTTGACTTCTCATTTCTTTGAGAGCATTTCCAAAAACGTGAGAGAGAGTTCTTGAGAGTTCTCCCATGGCTTCTTGAAGCTTTCATCCCTTGGTCTTCCCTCATCCATTCTCCATTTGCTCAAGACTCCTTCATCAAAAGTGTAGAGCTCAAAGAGTAGAGCATTTCCAATCCGATCAAACTTTTCATTTGCTTTCTTTGGTGTAGAACTAGTAAGTTACTCTTCTTCTTCTTCTTCTTTTAGTTCTCATTGACCCTAAGGAAACAAAGCCTATGGTGATTGAGGTCAATGAGGACACATATTTGCTTCCTATGCTATCTTCTTGTATTTTGAAAATATGAACTTGCTAGGAGCATGTATAGGTTGATTTCTTGCCTATGAAAGTTTATAAAACTCTTGCATCTTGCTTATTTATGGTTTTGAACATGTTAGAAACATGTATTGTATTTGTTGATGGAAGTGTTGTTATATGAGGATGCCTAAATTGAGCCTATATGAGATGTTGTGAAATTGTTATGTGTTATATCCTCAATATTGGACTCTATGATGAACATGAATCACATTATAATGCCTTGGTGAATTTATGACCTTGTTGAACTTAGAAATGACCTAGGTTGGAGTTATGAAGCACATAGCTTCAATTTCTCCAAAATTGGGAATTTAGAGAAAAGACTCAACTGAGTCGACTCTAGGAAGATTTGAACATGTTGAACCCTAATTTCAATCCCTACGAAGTTTGGACACCGTTTGGTCAAGTTTACTCAATTTAAAGTTGAGTTTAATTATGTGCATTTGAACCCGTTGTGATTATTTGGTTATGAGCAATTAATTGCCTTGACTTGATTTATTGTAGAGATTTATACCCTACTTGGTCGGTCGAGTTCGCTCTTGTCGAATTCGATCATTATTTGGTCTTAACGAGTAAACATCTACTTGTGCATTGCATTAAGTCCAGCTGGCACTATTTGGTTTGATTTTTATGTCGGGTAGGGACGATGTATAGCCTTCACGAATTGAGAGATTCGTGCTCGCTATGGATCGCCGCACAGGACCTCACACACCCCTCCATTGTAGGCCGCAATGGGGAAGTAGCCCCTTTGCCGTAACAATACGCGCCATCGGCCGCTATTAGCCGGCGGAGTTCGGTATATCGATGCGAAGTCACGAGCATCGTAGTCACGATATTGGGTTAACAAACTATTTTGCAGGAGCTACGAAGCGGCCGTGCCTATATCATATCCTACTTGTATGATTTATTTTCTTGCACTTACGTGAATAATGTGCTAAGTGCTATATGATGAACGTGAACTATAATTGTGATAAATGCCATGTTATAACATGATCATGCATTGTAGTAACTTACTAAGTCTTTCGACTTACCCTATTTGTTTGTTTTGTTTCCTTAGATCCGAGCCGAGGAGACGGTCCGAGATAGACTCGCTTTATTCACGCTTGGTCGTTTGTGAGCAAGGTTGCTCTTTTGGACTTTTGTTGATTAGACTTTTATTTTGGAAAGGGCGTTGGGAAGCAAGTCATATAGACTTGGCTTGGGGTTTTTGTTGTTGTAGTAAACTTAATGGTTTAACACTTGTAATCTTTTGTATGCCGACTTATATGTCGAGCCTGTTTATATGTTTATGGTTCGCTACAGTTTCTTCCGCTAAAGCTCGTTTAATTATTATTGTTGTTGTTGTCTCCGGCATGTTGTGGCCGTTGAGGTTATTATAAGCATGTGTTAATATTGTAGGAGTAGTTGTTGGGTTCCGGTTGTAACGTCGCCGAAAACTTGTTTATTTTAAGTTGTTTTTCCGGCCAAGAGTAGCCAAGTTGTTATTCGTATGCGATGTTGCGCCACATGAATTTTATAATCATACTTGTGCATGCTTGTGTATTGATCTATTTGGACGGCACGACTCGGGATCTCGCATTGGGGTCGGTCGTCAGTCACATCAATGCTATTTTTACATAAATCAATCATGTGGCAATAGTAGTTTCTATTTTAGGTTTTATTTATATTCCATGCTGGATAAATATTTCTAGTGGACAAAACTCAAGGATTAAAAAAGATAATTAATGGTGGGTTGTAAAATATGTTGTGACAATAATACTTATTACACACTCTCTTTTTATCTCTCTCTCTCTCTTATTAATTATATACTCATTACACTCACTTTCTCTCTCTAAGATGTTCAATAATTATTGTATTAAATGAAAAGATATATTAGAAAGATTGATAGAAAATTTGTACACCAAAAGTCATTAGGAACATCCTATGTTAGGAGATCATAAAATAGAAAGCACCTATGAACCATTTGCATCTAAGAGAGAGAGTATATGACCTTTATGCTTATGTGACGATATCGCTTGTTTGTTGTCATATAGCCACTTAATTTCATGATTGAGTAGCTTAGCATCAGTCTTTATGACTTACCCTTTGGATAAATGGATTTTTAAAGATCAACAAGATTCGGTTGAGATTTCTTTGTGACAACATCATCATTTTCTATTTTTCGTCATAGTTGATATTTGAAAGGCAATCATGGTTTAGATGTCCTCTTTCTTATTGTCTATTGAATTTGGGTTAAATATTTATAGATATAGTTGTAATAATTAAATACACATATTATCAGTGTCACATCATTTGGGTGACACTATTATGAAAGGGTTTTTGAGTCGGGGACATTTTGGTCATTTAGGAAGGGATGGTAGGAAGTATGTAATTTGAGTTGCTTTTCTTTGGTTTATCATCATTTGAATTTGTTATACAATTTTATTATCTAACAAATATATATTCGTTTAAAGACATCTTCTAAAAATATATATGAATTTTTCATTCATGTAATAAAGAATAATTAAATTCGCTTATATGTTTTATCCTTATATTTTAATTATGTTTTAATTTTCATAGCACTAACTAAAAGATAAAAGAACATTATATTAATATTGATTAATATAGATTACGTGAACTTTGTTATGTGATAGTGATAGTAGTAGTAATTGTACATATTTAATCATAGTGATAGTAATAGTAAGCGCACATATTAAATGACAAATGTTACATTTAAAAAAATAGTTTAAAATTTATAAAAGATTTTATTTATTTATTGTATTCTCTATTAATAATTTTAATTTTTCTTAATCGATGCGTTATAATAATTTGTCCAGTTTATGTACATATCGAACTCACAATCTTTACTAAGTACAATTATTTGTTTATTTTATTTATTATCATTAAAGTTTTTAATCATGATATTAGTTTTACAATAATTTATTATTTTAATTTTATTTTTTCACTTCATGTTGCTTATGTATAATTTGATTGAAAAAGATATATGGCGTGCGTTTAAGGACACGGGTGTAAAGCTAGTTTTACATAATGTTGACACGTGATGTTATTTTACATAAATCAATCATGTGGCAATAGTAGTTTCTATTTTAGTTACTTATTTATATTCCATCTATCTTTGGATAAATATTTCTAGTGGACAAAACATAAGGATTAAAAAAGATAATTAATGGTGGGTTGTAAAATATGTTGTGACAATAATACTTATTACACACTCTCTTTTTATCTCTCTCTCTCTCTCTTATTAATTATATACTCATTACACTCACTTTCTCTCTCTAAGATGTGCAATAATTATTGTATTAAATGAAAAGATATATTAGAAAGATTGATAGAAAATTTGTACACCAAAAGTCATTAGGAACATTAGTTAGGAGATCATAAAATAGAAAGTATGAACATTTATCTAAGACGGAGAGAGTATAAATGCTTTGTGACCGCTTTTGTTGTCTATAGCCACTTAATTTCACCGGCGAAAGTAGTAGCATCAGTTATGACATACTGGATAAATGGATTTTTAAAGATCAACAAGGTTCTGGTGAGAGGTGACAACATCATCATTACCGGATTCTATTTTCGCTCATTGACATTGGAAGATAAATATGAGCGAGTAAATCGTAGTCTAATTGCTCTAGGAACATTTACGATGACCGTAGAGGAGTGTGATTATGTACATGGGCGAGTAGCCGAGTATATCATACTCTGTGAAAAGTACAATGAATTGAAAGCAATCATAGTTTAAATGTCTATTTTATTGTCTATTGAATTTGGGTTAAATATTTATAGATATAGTTGTAATAATTAAATACACATATTATCAGTGTCACATCATTTGGGTGACACTATTAATGAAAGGGTTTTTGAGTCGGGGACATTTTGGTCATTTCAGGGAAGGGATGACTGTAGGAAGTATGTAATTTGAGTTGCTTTTCTTTGGTTTATCATCATTTGAATTTGTTATACAATTTTTATTATCTAACAAATATATATTCGTTTAAAGACATCTTCTAAAATATATATGAATTTTTCATTCATGTAATAAAGAATAATTAAATTCGCTTATATTTTTATCCTTATATTTTAATTATGTTTTTAATTTTCATAACGCACTAACTAAAAGATAAAAGAACATTATATTAATATTGATTAATATAGATTACGTGAACTTTGTTATGTGATAGTGATAGTAGTAGTAAGCGCACATATTAAATGACAAATGTTACATTTAAAAAAAAATATTTTAAAATTTATAAAAGATTTTATTTATTTATTGTATTCTCTATTAATAATTTTAATTTTTCTTAATCGATGCGTTATAATAATTTGTCCAGTTTATGTACATATCGAACTCACAATCTTTACGGTACAATTATTTGTTTATTTTATTTATTATCATTAAAGTTTTTAATCATGATATTAGTTTTACAATAATTTATTATTTTAATTTTATTTTTTCACTTCATGTTGCTTATGTATAATTTGATTGAAAAAGATATATGGCGTGCGTTTAAGGCACGGGTGTAAAGCTAGTTTTACATAATGTTGACACGTGACTGTTATTTTACATAAATCAATCATGTGGCAATAGTAGTTTCTAATTTAGTACTTATTTATATTCCATCTGTGCTGGATAAATATTTCTAGTGGACAAAACATAAGGATTAAAAAAGGTAATTAATGGTGGGTTGTAAAATATGTTGTGACAATAATACTTATTACACACTCTCTCTCTCTCTCTCTCTCTCTCATTATACTCATTACACTCACTTTCTCTCTCTAAGATGTGCAATAATTATTGTATTAAATGAAAAGATATATTAGAAAGATTGATAGAAAGTTTGTACACCAAAAGTCATTAGGAACATTAGTTAGAGATCATAAAATAGAAAGTATGAACATTTATCTAAGATGGAGAGAGTATAAATGCTTTGTGACCGCTTTTGTTGTCTATAGCCACTAATTTCACCGGCGAAAGTAGTAGCATCGCTTATGACATCGATAAAGTGGATTTTTAAAGATCAACAAGGTCCCGTGAGAGGTGACAACATCATCATTACCGGATTCCATTTTCGCCATTGACATTGGAAGATAAATATGAGCGAGTAAATCGTAGTCTAATTGCTCTAGGAACATTTACGATGACCGTAGAGGGGTGTGATTATGTACATGGGCGAGTAGCCGAGTATATCATACTATGTGAGAAGTACAATGAATTGTGAGTAATCATAGTTTAAATGTCTATTTTATTGTCTATTGAATTTCGGTTAAATATTTATAAATATAGTTGTAATGATCAAGTACACATATTATCAGTGTCACATCATTTGGGTGACACTATTAATGAAAGGGTTTTTGAGTCGGGGACATTTTGGTCATTTCAGGGAAGGGATGACTGTAGGAAGTATGTAATTTGAGTTGCTTTTCTTTGGTTTATCATCATTTGAATTTGTTATACAATTTTTATTATCTAACAAATATATATTCATTTAAAGACGTATTCTAAAATATATATGAATTTTTCATTCATGTAATAAAGAATAATTAAATTCGCTTATATTTTTATCCTTATATTTTAATTATGTTTTTATTTTCATAACACACTAACTAAAAGATAAATGAGAACCCAAACCCTTATATTTTATGTTTGTATTATGCCTTAACATTTAATACTTCTAATTGTCCATGTCATGCTCACATTAAAGTATTACGTGCCTAGTTGCTTGAATACCTTCTATGCATTGTTTGCCTTGCCGTTGTGCTTTGAGTGTTTGCCTTAGCATGTTTAGCACTCAACCAAGACTTGTTAGAGTTCTATTGTCTTTCATATATGACCTAGAACGTTCACCTTGATCATAGTAAGCTTGATTGGAAGTTTAGAAACCTTCTTGCTTTGTTTTGGCCTTAGCGATTTCCCTCGTTTCTCGTATTGCTTGTATTTCGTCGTGCGAAGTGTTCGTTGAGTTCTCGGCCTTTTATTCAAGTCATAACCATGTTTAAACAAGCCTTTTCCATTCCCAAGTTATCCTAGTTTTATTGGTGTTTGATCTCGTGTTTGATTCGTTAACCAATCGGCCGCATGATTCGAGCCTTGTCCTACCTTGTTCCTAAGTTGTTGTTCGTGTGTGTTTCTCTCGACTTGTTTTGAGTTGGATTGGACCTAGAATGGTTGCCCATGAGTTTGGGACCATTAGGACTTGTTTAGACCAAGTTTTGAGAGCTTAGAGCAGGTCCAGGCTTCTCCAGGCGCCCGCTGAATCGAGCGAGGCGCCCGCCTCAAGTCCAGGAGCAATTGCAATTTGGAGATGGTCTCGTAATCTCAGCGCCCGCCCCTCACTTGGGTTCATCCTACTGGATTTTTTCTCTTGCAATCTTTTGTGACCACTTATACCCTTAAACCCCCATCCTAATTGACTCTAATCCTACCTATTAGACCCTAATCAAGTTAGATTAACACTAACCCCAATCTCCCCTCCACTTGACAAGTGGATTGGCAATCCCTCTCCTTGTGACATGTGGAATTCCACCCACTTCATGCATAAATATAAAAGCCTCCCATTGTTTTTGATCAAACTAAAACCTCCATTTTCAGATCATTTCTTCTCTCTCTTCCCCAAGCCTTGTGTGTGTAGAGAAAAGTGAGACTAGTGTGTGTTTCTACCATAGATTGAGCTCCCGACCTTCGATTGCCAAACCGAGACCACCGAAGTGAAGCTATCGTCGAGGAGCACGTTTCCATCTGAATAGTTTGTGCTCATTTCCATCTTTTTCTTGGGTGTAAGGTAAGTTATTGATTCCCCCTTAGGTTGTATGCTAGAAATGCCATGCCCCCCTCTTCTTATGATTCCCATGCTCCTACCATGCCCATGCCATGATTGATGATGATTTGGTCTTTGAGATTTTGAATAATATGTTCACCTTGTTAATTTAGTCCTATGCCTAGAATTAAATGTGTTCTATGCCTCCTTAGGAACAACTATTGTTCTTGGACTAATGGATTTTGACAACTCTTAGAGATTATGATTTCTAGGGTTTCATATGCTATGAATTGTTCATCCTATTGAATTGGGTCCTATGCTTATAATTAAAGGTGATCTATGTCCTCCTAGGAATAACTAATGTTCTTGGACCATAGCATTTTATTAACCTTTGAAATAATGATTCTAAGGTCCCCTTGAATTTGAATTATTGATAAATCTTGACTATGGTTGTTAAGAGGATTAATGACCTAGTCTATCATATACGAGAACTTAGAAAAGGGTTTAGGATGCATTTAGCATTTAAACTGTTGGATGAATTGTTAGAGACGACTCAACGGAGTCAAGTTTAGCGAGCCATTGAACAATACCGGCTCTGTAACGCACCGTATTCTTGCATGTACATTGTGTGCTTGCCTTCATGTTTTCTTGTTGATTGTGAGCATGTTACTTAGTCTATAAATGTTTTAGAAACATTCATAAGTCATTCATGAAGCCCTTAGCATGTTTAGAATCATGTTTGCATGCTTGTTTAATCGTCGGTTGAATTGCTTGTTTGGTTCTTCTTCTTTCTCTCCTTCATTTGGGTTGTTCGGTGTTGTTTGAGGGTTCTTGTGATGAGTTTTAAACTCATTTTTGTTGGGGTTTGAAACCCCTTGATTTCTAAGTGTTGTTTGGGGGCTTTTAGGTTGAGTTTTCAGCCATTTTGTTTGGTTGGCCGGCTTGCCCTCGCAGGTAGAATGACCTTGCCCCCCAAAGGTAGACAAAAGTGAGGTGTTGTGCATCCAGGAGGGATGCGGTCGCAAGTGGGGGACCATGCGACCGCAAGGTCCCCCGAGACCGGCTGCCCTGTTTCGATGTTTCTGAATTCTACCCTTAAACCTCTATCCAAAACCCTTTCTAAACCCCACCTAAACCTCCCAACCCTTATTACTTGTGTCCCAACATTAGTAACATGTTTTATGGATGGATTAAGAGAGCATTAGTGATCATTAAACCCACAAAAATCAGATTTTAAGAGACCACATTGTCATGACACTTGTCCCTCAGTTTTGAACCAATATACACCACACTTGCAGATTTTGACTCTCTTTTCTCCTCTC
>JABEVN020003582.1:0-17646 GCA_013146195.2 Codonopsis lanceolata | reverse complement strand
CTGCAATATACATCAAGCACTTCTACTACCGAGTGCTACCAAAAGAATAGGCTAACAACATAGTTACAACATTACAATTCACATAAAGGTTTTGCTACCCAATAATGAAGTTTACATAACTTCATCTTCCCAACGACCTCACCAAAAACAAAATGAATCATCTAAGTAGCAACCTTGCCAAAAGGCCCCACTGCCAACGTAACCTTCTCGATTTACTTGATCCGCCGCACTGGGATCTAGGAAAACAACCAACAAATAAAAGTAAGTCACAATGACTTAGTAGAGTTAGTAACCATAACTTCCTACCATGGCATAATGCTCAATCACAAATTATATCATGCTATCGTCATGAATTAACCTTATATAAAATCATGTTATGGCATTCATGCTCAACATTAAATAAATATGCTATCATTAAAGTATAACATCTCATCATAAATCCATGTCAAGGCATTTTAGTCTTAACAATAATAATTTATACCTTCGCATAAAACAACATTTCCATAATATTCATGTGATAGCATACATGCTTAACAACATTAATCAATATGTTATCTATTAAGTATAACATGTAAGAAACCAAAACAAACATCATATCATATCCAATTCACCAAGCACGTTATTCACTTAAGCACTTGTGAAACAATTCATATATAAGGGATATGATACCATTACCCAAATTCCTCCGCGGTCGCCTCCGCAAAAACACGCAAAAACTCTTATGTGCCCTCGATATCCCTCTCGAGATATCGACGTCCCCGAGACAAATCTCGCTCGAGTTCCATAGTTATCAAAGTCATGTGTATTACTACAACTAAGATAAACTACTTCCCCACCGTGGCCATCGATGGAGGGTGTGCTGCAACTCAAGACGGCGATCCATCGCGATCACGAATCCCAAATTCGTGAAGACGATGTATCTACCCCACCACAAATGGACTCAATGCACCGACGCCAGCTGGACTCAAAACCCAAGCACAAGTAATATATACTCATATGCTCAAAACAAGTAGGTAAACACTCTACCATCAAACTAGTCATGCAATTTATCCACAACTAGCATAAACATCACAACCGAGAATCATATAAGCTCTCTTAATCAAGTGTGCTTCACACACTTCAAAAACTTCTTGGAGGCTCGACCTCCATGAATTCTACCCAAAATTCGTAGACTTAAAATCATAGTTCCTAGGATTGATACTAACCCAAGGTTAACTCCGTTGAGTTCAATCTAAGTTTTCCGAAAGTTCAAGGAATAGAAGCTTAGGCTTCATCATCCCCCTATGTTCATAACTGTCGCCAAAACCATAATCCCGGTGTTCAATAAAATCATATAAACCCAACAAAATAATTAACAATGCAACTTAGGATAAACTAGCCATCTTGTGCATAATTTCATTCAAGTCATCAAACCAATCATAACCTTCAAATCATGATTAAAATTCACAACATGGTTTAATATACTCTATTAAGCATATAAAACATATTAATCAAGCTCACATCAATAAATTGCAAGCTAAAACAAAATTAGGGCAAGGCACCCTCCAAGTATCTCAACCAAACCAACATCAATCCACATGAATAATCAACATAATCAAGTTCAATAGACTAGTTAGAACATGAATTTCACATATATCATGGTCTCACATAGGTCAATCAAGTCCTATCATTCAATTGGAAAACCTAGGGTTCATGCTTCATCTACAACCCTAACAATGGCTTCCATTGACCTCAAATAACACAAATGGTTGTTTCCCTAGGGTCAATGGAGCCCAAAAATCAAAGGAAGAGAGGTAGGCACTTACTAATTTCGGCCCTCACAAACTGCCCAGTTCGAACTCAAAGGATGAAGTCGTTCTTCTCACTCCACTCTCTTCAAACTTGCGGGTTAGATGGAGAAGAAGACTCCCAGCTATGGCTTCCAAGCTCAGCCCCTTTGAAGCCCTAGAATCGCCTCCTCTCAAGCCCTCTCTCACGTCTTGGCGGAAGTGTTCGCAGGAACGCAAGAAGAAGTCGTAACAGACTGGCCGAACAATGAGAAGGAGAGCGGCTGATTTCATTATATATGGGGGATTAATTCCCCTAATCAAGTCACTAATTACCCCTAAATCTCTTAATAGATGATTAGGATTAGTATTAGGCCAAATAAGTGGGTTTAGGATGGGTTTAAAATGGTTTTAAGTAAGCAAAATTCGGACATCGCACAACCTGAGGCAAAATCCCGTAAGTCTGATTTAGGGACCCTTGCGGTCGTCAAGGGCATAAGGTGATGCGACCGCATCACTTGTTTTCCAGCATTCCAAGTTTTCTCGTTTCCTTGCTCGATCCCGGACTCTCCCGCATGCATTCTCGAGTCCTTCCAAGCCAAAAATTGTCTATAATTCAACCTTAATATCCTCCAATCAATAACCAAAGTAATCAAGTCCCAAACCTCAACAAAACAAGGCCATGAACTCAGGCAGAACTCTCCCGAACGACAACCGAAAAAGTCAAACTGAGAAGGGTTAACGCTAGAATCAAACTAGCAACCAAACCGACAATGCAACAAGCATCTAACCAATATCCAAGGCATGTTAATGATGTTATAAATGCCCTTTAACAATTATCCATGTGTTTACAACATAAATCACAAACCCGAGATTCAAGCATCTCGCGAAAGAAAATGCATACGTGCATCTCAAACAACGTCAATAATCATGCTATTGACTCTAAACATATACGGGAGCTAATTGAACATATTTATGATGATTATAGGCGTATGAATCCATGCATAACACAAGCAAGCAACATTTTAGGGTTTTACAATGCCCTAATTTAAGCCTATTTGACAAGTTGTTATGTTGTTATGTGTTCTATCCTATAAATTGCACTCTATGATGTATATGAATCACATTGCAATGCTTTGGTGAATTTATAACCTTGTTGAACTTAGAAATGGCCTAGGTTGGGTTATGAAGCACATAGCTTCAATTCCTCCAAAATTAGGAATTTAGAGTAAAGACTCAACGGAGTCGACTCTAGGGAAGATTTGAACATGTTGAACCCTAATTTCAATCCCTACGAAGTTTGGACACCGTTTGATTGGGTTTACTCAAATATGAGCTTAGATTAATTGTTTGCAACAAGTTGTTGTGTATGATTGGTTTTGAGCAATTAATTGCCTTGACATGTTTTATGGTAGAGATTAATACCCTACTTGCTCGGATGAGTTCGCTCTTGTCGGATTCAATCCTTAATTGGTTTAAGTCAAATAAATATCTACTTGTGCATCACATTGAGTCCAGCTGGCATTATTTGGTTTGTTTATTACGTCAGGGTGGGACGATGCATCGCCTTCACGAGTTGTGAGATTCGTGCTCGCTATGGATCGTCGCACTGGACCTCACACACCTCCCTTGTTGGCGCAGTGGGAAGTAGCCCCTTTGCTGTATCAATACGTGCCGCATTGGCTGCTATCTAAATCGAGTAGGTTCTCGATGAAAGTCGATGTAATCACCGAGCATCGATGTGGCACAATCCAGTATAATAAAGTTTGATGCAGGAGCGGCAGGCGTGACTATATCATATCCTACTTGTATGATTTATTTTCCCGCACTTATGTGAATAATGTGCTAAGTGCTATATGAAGAACATGAGCCATAATTGTGATAAATGTCATGCTATAACATGAACATGCATTTTTTTAGTAACTTACTAAGTCTTTCGACTTACCCTATTTGTTTACTTTGTTTTCCTTAGATCCGAGCCAAGGAGACGGATTTCGCTAGACTCGCCATAACCGCATTAGTTGATTGCGAGCTAGAAGGTTGTTCTTTTGGGATTTGTAAATAGACTCTTGTTTTGGCAAGGACGTTGGGAAGCAAGTCACCTAGACTTGACTTTGGGGTTTTTGTTGTTGTAGTATAACCTTATGACTTAAGACTTATAATCTTTTGTATGCCGACTTATAGGTCGAGCTTGTTTATATGTTAATGGTTCACTACAGTTTCTTCCGCTAAAGCTCTTTTAAATATTATTATTGTTGTTGTCTCCGGCATGTTGTGGCCGTTGAGGATATTATATGCATGTGTTAAAATTGTAGGAGTAGTTGTTGGGTTCTGGCTGTAACGTCGCCGATGACTTGTTTATTTTAAGATTATTTTCCGGCCAAGTGTAGCCGAGTTGTTGTTTGTATGCGATGTTGCGCCACATGAATTTTATAATCCTACTTGCGCATGCTTACTTGTGTATATTTGGGCGGTCCGACTTGGGGTTTCGCATTGGAATCCGGTCGGGTGCCCCACTGCACAACGTCAGAGAACAATTCAGATACTTGAGGATATGTTACGGGCTTGTACGATTGATTTTAAAGGGAGTTGGGATACACACCTTCCTTTGGCCAAGTTTGCGTACAACAATAGTTACCAATCGAGCATTGGGATGGCACCGTATGAGGCTATTTATGGGAGGAAGTGTAGATCTCCTATTTGTTGGGATGAGGTTGGAGAAGCAAAATTATGGGGTTCAGAGATTGTTCAGCAGTCAGTTGAAAGTGTGAAATTAATTCGGGATAAATTGCTCACAGCTCAAAGTCGACAGAAAAGTTATGCGGATAATAGAAGGAGAGATTTGGAATTTCAGGTTGGAGACTTTGTGTTTCTTAAAGTATCGCCTAGAAGGGGTACTAAGAGATTTGGGAAGAAAGGGAAATTATCACCGAGGTTCGTTGGACCTTTTGAGATTCTTGAGCGAGTTGGAAGTTTGGCTTACAGGGTGGCTTTACCGCCGTCTTTGTCAGAGATCCATAATGTGTTTCATGTGTCTATGCTTCGGAAATATCTTAAGGATGATTCCCATGTTCTTGAGTATGAGGAGATTACTTTTCAGTAGGACTTGTCTTATGTGGAGCGCCCGGTGAAGATACTTGACACCAAAGAGAAAGTTTTGAGGAGCAAGAGAATTCCATTGGTGAAAGTTCTTTGGAAGAATCATGAGATCGAGGAAGCGACTTGGGAGACCGAGTTGGAGATGCGAGAGAAGTATCCTCATTTGTTTGATGACCACGGTAAGAATTTAGGGGCTAAATTCCTTAAAGGAGGGGAGAATGTAAAACCCTTAATTATGGCTTGCTTGTATTATGCATGAACTCATACACTTATAATCATCATAAATATGTTCATTTAGCTCACTCATATGTTTGGAGTCAATAGCATGTTCGTTGACGTCGTTTGAGATGCACGTATGCATTTTTCTTTCACGAGATGCTTTGGAACTCGGGTTGGTGATTTATGTTGTTAACACATGGATTATTGTTAGAGGGCATTCATAACATCATTTATATGCCTTAGACATTTGTTGGTTGGATGCTTGTTGCATTGTCGGTTTGGTTGCTAGTTTGATTCTAGCGGTAACCCTTCTCCGTTTGACTTTTTCGGTTGTCGTTCGGGAGTGTTTTGCCTGAGTTCTTGGCCATGTTTTGTTGAGGTTTGAGACTTGATTGCCTTGGTTATAGATTGGAGGTCATTAAGGTTGGATTGTAGACACTTTTTGGCTTGGAAGGACTCGAGAATGCATGCGGGAGAGTCCGGGACCGAGCAAGGAATGAACAAAGGTGGGATTGGTGTGTGCTGAAGTGATGCGCTCGCATCACATTGATGCCAAGCGACCGCAAGGGTCCCTGGTCCCTGTTACGGGATTTTGCAATTGTTTCATGCCTTGTCCTAAACACTTATTAGAGGTTTTAGAGGTTGATTAGTGGATTGATTAAGGAGAATTAATCCCCCACTTAAATTAAAACCGATCTACTCTCTATCTTAGTCGGCCAACGTATACGACTTCAGCTTGTGTCTTATCAGAACTCACCAGAGCTTGAGAGAGCTTGAGAGAAGGCGATTCTAGGGTTCTTGAAGGGCTTGATCTTGGAAGCCTTTGCTCAGGGTCTTCTTTCCCCAAATCTACCCGTGAGATTGAAGAGAAGGTTGAGGAAAACAACCTCATCTCTTGGAATTCGAATTTGCAGCTTGTGAAGGGCTGATTAACAGTAAGTTTCTACCTCTCTACCTTTTTCTTTTGGCTCCATTGACCCTAGGGAAACAATCATAATGCTATGTGAGGTCAATGGATGCAATTGTTAGGGTTTGTAAAGATACCATGAACCCTAGGTCTTCAATTGTTGATAGAACTTGGTTGAACCTATGTGAGACCTTGATTTATATGAAATTCATGTGCTAAATAGTTTATTAAACTTTGCTATGTGAATTATCCATGGATATTGAGCTTGATTTGGTAGAGATACTTGGAAGGGGATTTTTGCCCTAATTATGTTTTGGCTTACAAATTATGGTTGTGAGTTTGATTACTATGTTTTACATGTTTAGTAGAGTATATTAAACCATGTTGTATGATTTAACCATGATTTGGAGAATATGATTGGTAAGGTGTCAAAAATGAATTTATGTACAAAATTGCCAATTTATTCTAAGTTGCATTGTTGAGTATTTTGTGGGGTTTATGTGAGTTTATTGAACATTGGGGACATGGTTCTTGGCGATAGTTATGAACATAGGGGGATGTTGAAGCCCATGCCTCTATTCCCTAAATTTTTTGGAAAGTTTAGATTGGACTCAACGGAGTCAACCTTGGTGTTAATATGAATCCTAGGAACTATAATCTTAAGTCCTACGGAATTTTGGGTAGAATTCATGGAAGTCGAACCTCCAAGAAGTTTTGAAGTGTATGAAGAACACTTGATTATGAGAGCTTATATGATTCTCTATTGTGATGTTTATGCTAGTTGTGGATGAAATGCATGACTAGTTTGATGGTAGAGTGTTTACCTACTTGTTTTGAGCATATAAGTATATATTACTTGTGCTTGGGTTTTGAGTCCAGCTGGAGTCGGTCTGTTGAGTCTTTGGTGGGACGATACATCGTCTTCACGAATTGTGAGATTTGTGATCGCGATGGATCGCCGTGCCGGGTTTGCACACACCCCTCCATCGATGGCCATGGTGGGGAAGTAGTTTATCTCAGTTGTAGTAATACACATGACTTTGATAACTATGGAACTCGAGCGGATCGTTCGGGATCGCCGATATCTACGAGAGGGATATCGAGGGCACATAAAGGTTTTGCACGTGTTTTTGCAGGAGCGACACGCGCGAAAGAGTTGGTAATGGTATCATATCCCTTATATATGAATTGTCTCACAAGTACTTATGTGAATAATGTGCCTTGTGATTTGGATATGATATGATGGTTGAATTGGTTTCATAATGGTTATACTTTATAGATAACATGTTGCTTAAAGTTGTTAATCATAAATGCTTAAACATGAGCATTATTTGAATGTTGTATTATGCCAAAAGCATGGATCATTATTGTTAAGCCTAATATGCCTTGACATGAATATTATGGGAATGCTATGTTATACCAATAACATGAATCATTATTGTTAAGCCTAATATGCCTTGACATGAATATTATGGGAATGCTATGTTATACCAATAACATGAATTACTATTGTTAAGCCTAATATGCCTTGACATGGATTTTGGTGAATGTTATACTATAATGATAACATGTTTTATTATTGTTGAGCATGAATGCCATGGCATGAATTTTAATATAATGGTTTTCTATGATGATAGCATGATGTATTATATTATTGAGCATTATGCCATGATAGGAAGTTATGATTAGTAACTTACTAAGTCTTTATGACTTACTCCTATTTGTTGATTGTTTTCCCTAGATCCAAGCCGTGCGTGCGGATCCAAGTAAATCAAGAAGATTGCGTTGACAAAGTATTCTTTTGGCAAGGTTGCTACTTAGATAGTTTATTTCCTTTTTGGTGAGGACGTTGGGAAAGATGAAGTTATGTAAACTTCATGATGGGTAGTCAACCAAATTATGATTTGTAAATATTTGTAATTGTTGTTTAGCCTATTCTTTTGGTAGCCGACAAGTAGTAGTCGTGTTTGATATATATTGGTGGTTATATTTCCATACGTTCTCTTGATGTTGGTACTTGTATTGTTGGTAGCCGACTTGTGTTAGTCGCGCTTGGTAAACTTGGTGATCATGTTTTATTATGCTTTCATGACAGTAAAGTATTATGTTTGTTCTCCGGCATGTTTTTAGCCGTTGAGTTGTTAGACTAGAGTCTTAGACTTAGTGTAATGTTGGGTTCCGGCCGTAGCTTTGCCGATGACTTGGTTTATATTATGCTATATATTAGAATTGCATGATAGGGAGTTTAGTCCTACGTGCCCAATGTTGCGGCACGCGAGTCGAATTTTTGGACTGAGAGATTAATTATCTCTTTGGTTGTTTTTAGTTTGAGCTTGTTAGCTCGGACGCCACTGTTTTATTTTATTTCGCTTCCGCATATGTTTTGAGTTGTTGGCGTATCGCCGTTATGGCCCTACCCATTATTTGCTACTTGTTTGTTGTTATTTGTTTCCTGACGGCACGACCTTGGGATTTCGTCTTGGGATCCGGGTTGGGTCGTCATAGACTCGGCACTAAAAGGCTGGAAATTTTTAAAACTTTTTAAACCTGATATAGCAATTAAAGACAAGTATATAAATTCATCGGCGACTTTACAACTGGAACCCAACACTAAACAGTTCATACAAATACACCTCGATGGCTACAACATACCGGAGAAACAACATAAATAAATAAGAGCTAAAGTAATGCCCAGCGGAAGATTTAAAACATGTGAACCAAACTACAACTATACAAGGCTCGGCGTACATGCGCCGACACTCAAAATAGAATACATGTTACTACAAGTATTGACATAAACACAAATAAACAAAGTTCCCAAAGCGAAGTCTAAGTGACTTGCTAATCCCATCGTCCTTACAAAAGCGATCAAAAGAAGGACATCTAAAAGAACAACCTTGTCGCGAGTAATCTCGGACAAGCACGAACCTTGCAACGCCTCAACGAGCAGTACCTGAACAACTCGGATCTAAAGAACTAAAAGGGAGGGGGAAGTCATAAAGATTTTGTGAGTTAACAATTATGCATGTCATGGCATCATGCAACATACATAGCAAGATATCATCTTTAATATCAAGTCAATCAAAGCATTCATTTATATAAACACTTCAATCACATATCCATGGTAGCACATTGTTTCACATAAGTGCTATAAAGTAAACCACAAATAAGGAGGATATGTTATGGAACCGATGCCGCTACGTAGCTCCTGCAATACACAACGTTAACATTTCGTGCCAATGATACCCGTGATGAGTGTATCAAAGTACCGAGCTCTCTACTCGGGTACCAAGCTCTCTACTTGGTAATTAGACTTGCCAATGTGCTCTGTTGGTTACAGCAAAGGTGCTACTTCTCCACTGTGGCCAACAGTGGAGCGGTGTGTGATAAAAACCCGGTATAACAACTCATCACTATCACGAGTCCCATAACTCATGACGGCGATGCATTGTCATACCATCGACTAAACCAAATATGCCACTGGACTAATGCAATGCCAAGTAGATGTTTACTCGTCATATAATCTCAAATAAGGAACAAGTTCGACAAGAGCGAACTTATTCAACAAGTAGTTGTTTACTCATTAAGAAATCAAATAGGAATTCGACAAGAGTGAATTCAACATGTCAAATAGATATATCATTCTACAACATGCTCTCAATTATGCATTTGCTTCACACAATCATATAAACCGCATAAGAACTCGATTGCGTCTTATAAGCACACATATCAAACATGCCCTTCAATCCATCCCAAAGTCACGTAAGCTAATACATTAGTCTAACGCACTACAATAGTCGTAGGGATTGAATGTGGAGTCGGTATTGTTCAATAACTCCCTAATCTCAACTCCGGTGAGTTTTACTAAAATTCAACCAAGTAGAGCATTGATACTATATGCATCACATTGCCCTTTCCTAATTTCTCCGTTCATTTAGAACTCGATAACTAAGCCGTTCATGACCTTAAACTAGCCATAAACACATTCCCGAGTTTCAAACCCTAGAATCGGTGATTTTGTTAAACCTAGAATTGAAACATATTCTTTCACAAGAGTTGTTCCTAGGCACATTATAAACAACATTCATGCTTTGCATAAAGTCAAAATCACAACTTCATAAGGAATTCATAAAATCCTACACATAATTTATAGGTTGAATTGGAGGATTTCTCTTCACAAAAAGTGTTCCTAATCATCAATAGAACAACTATAATGAAGGGGTCATGTTATAATATTGAACATGAAAATTTCTGGGAATTTTCACTCAACTTAAGCCTAAGATTAATGGATGAAAGGAGGATTAAACCAAGGATTGTTGTAGAGGAGAGCAAAGCCTTCGATTTGGCGGTCTCGGATCGTCGATCGGATCACCGGAACTCCGGCAAATGGTCTCTCAAGTTGGTGTTCTTGCTATGGACGAAAATGGAGGTTCAAGCTCTGAATCTCTGGTTGTTGGTGATGAAAAATGGCTGATGTTGATTCTTATATTAGATTTATATATGTTCAGTTCATTACCCTAGTTTTATACTTCAGTGGCTAATCGGGTTGCGTATCGATTAGTGTGACAACTGTGTATAGAACTTTGCCAAGTATAGTTTTTAATAGGACTTCACAGGTTTAGCGGAAGACCTCTTCAAAAGCTTTACCGGAAGACCTGCTTCAACACACACAACGGTAGACCTTGTGTCCACCTGGTCTATCATGACGTGTCCTATCTAGCAATGACTCAATGGATTAATTCAAATTTATCTTCATCACAGTTTGAATTTATCTAAGACATTCCCTGACACTTCAAGCCCGCCGAAAGCAGCTTTCAGGGAAAGACTTTTTGCAAACTAAGCGGTGAAAGCGAGGAAAGCGGTCATCACCTACATGCGTAACAACTCTCAGATCTGACACCCAGATTGCCCATGTTTTAGAAGATCTCAGAAATCATTCCCTGCTCTAGATATCTATGAAGACGAAATTCCTGTCTGACAGCCCCATGATTTAATGCATTTTACCTTACAGAGCTGTTATAGTCTTCATCTTCTCCAACGGATCTTTTTGAGTGCACCTGCTATAAATGCTGCCATTGAAGACTGGACAAACAGACACAAGACAACACATTGAACACTTAAAGAATTGCTCTGAAACTCTACAACTCCAAGTCTTACTACTCAGTGCATTCAAGAGATCCTCAACAGATCTAGAAGTCCTCGTCAACAACAAGAAGTCGTGCATCAACATTTATTTCTCTACTTCTTGTTGTTATTCATTCATTAACTATACTTCTGCATGAATTAAATATCTTGTTTATACAGATATTTAATTCCTTAGATCCCAAACACAAGTCAATATTTTGTACACGATCCATTAGGAATATTCTTTGTAATAGATCTAGTGGAAAACATAGTGCACTATTTAAATCCAAGGTTGACTGCCTTGGTGGTGGACGTAGCACTCTTTATAGTGTGAACCATCCCAAATTACTTGTGTTATTTCTTTACTGTTTGTCTACTGTTTGAACTGTTTATTACTTTAAGCATCTTTATCCTTTATACAACAGAACTTAAGTAAACTGTCAAAGGTCTACCGGTAGTCCTTATCGGCAGACTTGAAATAGCTACTTTGAAAGTCTTCCGCTATTTCAATCTTTTCAATAGATTGTAAGTATCTTTCAAAGAACTTACTCAAAAGTTTTTAAGTGTATAATAAGCTATTCAACCCCCCTTCTAGCTTATTATTGTGCCCGTTGGGACCCACAATTGGTATCAGAGCCATACTCTTTGAAAACAAGTTTTTCCAAGATTAAACTCTTGAGAGAGACGATCAAATGGCACAAACACACTACATGCTGCCTACATCTAATGCAAACCACGTCCCAATATTGGACGAAGGTCATTTTGATGTATGGAAGGATAAGGTAATGCGATTTATGAACTCCATTGACAATAGGTTATGGAAGTGCGTTACTGCAGGTCAACATGTACCAATGAAGGCCAACCTTCTAGCCTCCATAGCTGGGAATCCTGCAGAAGTTCCCAAAGAAGAATCAGAATGGACAGAGGACCGACCTAAAAAAGCTGGTAGAGCTTGACGAAGTAAGGCAATTAATATAATTACCTAGCTCTCTAGACACAAGCACATACCCGGCAAGTGATTCGATGCACAGCGCAAAGAGATGTGGGAAGCTCTTGTGGAATACTTGGAAGGAGACCAAGACACAAGAGATAACAGAAAGCACACATACATCCAGCAGTTTGATTCCTTCAAAAGGATCCAAAGGAAACCTTGAGACAAGCATACGATCGCTTCAGTGAGGATTGCTTCATGGCTATAGAATCAGAAAACAAAGACATACGGTACGGGACGTTGGCTCAAGACACATGACGAGGAAGCAGTAAGTCTTCTTACGGATATAATAAGCAAAGGACCCATTGTTATTTTCGGAGACAATGCAAGAGGAAAACAATTGGATATGGCTCAATCACTAGAGAAGTCTCTCCATCAACAAAGTTTCTCTAGTGAGTGGCTTAAAGCACAACCTTCTAAGCATATCCCAATTTTGCCAATTCAATTCCAACCCGACAAAGATCCTCACTCCGCCAATTCAATTCCAAACCAAAGACTCTCTCAGAGCCGAATGCTTCCAAGGCTCCCTCCTTTCTAGTAAAGGCTCGGAACTCCAAAAACGATAGCTGAGCAAGGCTCTTAACTCCGAACTCTAGCTCTTAACTCCATAACTCGGACAGCTCAAAGTGGCTTTTACGCCTCGGTTGGGTGTTGAACATTAGATCAACAATTCCTAAAGATCATTGACCTTCTCATCAAGGCAGGTGAATGTCAACATTTCCAACTCTACAATCTTCAAAGACAAGTGAATCCTCGCCTACAAAGCAATAGACAAGGAAACGTCTATGTCGTGGACTTAAATCTTCTAGGGAGATTCTCTAGCCTTTGCCTAGTAGCTAACAACGTTCGTGACAACAGTTGGCTATGGCACAAGCGTCTCAGTCACCTCAACTTCAAGCACCTCTCCAAGCTCTCAAATGACGGGCTTGTCAAAGGTCTACCTACGGTGTCTGCCGACCATGACAGAAGTTGTAAAGCTTGTCAACTAGGAAAACTTTCCAAGTCTTCCTTCAAAAGAAAGTCGTCTTGTCAACAAACGGACCTCTTCAACTTCTATATGGATCTCTTTGGACCAATCACTACGGTCGGTATTTCCGGAGACAAGTATACACTTGTAGTAGTTGGCGACTACTCTAGGTTCTGGATTGAAACAATGACATGAAAAGATGAGACGTATGATCTAGTCACTCCTCTTTTCAGAAGACTTCAAACTCAAAAGCTTGAAGACATTAGTGACATAAGATCAGACAATGGCACTGAATTCAAGAACAATGGTGTAGAAAGATACTGCGATGACCATGGGATCGGCCACAACTTCTCTGCTGCCGGTACTCCTCAACAAAATGGTGTAGCTGAACGGAAGAACAGAACAACGATCGAGCGGCAAGAACAATCTTTGCGCAAAAGCTAAACTTCAAAGTACTTCAGGCGTAGCCGTCAACTCTGCATGTTTCACTCAGCAGATCTGGTAAACAAGTTTCATAACAAAACTCCATATGAAATATGGAGAGGAAAAAGCCCCCAACATAGGATTTCTTAAAATCTTCAGCTGTAAATGTTTTATTCTTCATAATGGAAAAGAATATAGAGGAAAATTTGATGCAAAATCAGACGAAGGAATTTTTCTGGGGTATTCCAAACATTCAAAAGCATTTCGCATTTTCAGTAAAACTCATTTGAAAATTTTAGAATACGGCATGTTTCTTTTGATGAATATGACTTGTTAGAGCCTAGAAAGGCTCGAATGTTGCTAATGATTACGATAATGATGAGACGGTACAAATACAACATCTACTTCCACTCTCGAGAAAAGAACGACAACTGCGAGACCCCTCGATGCAGCTAACCCTTCACGGAGCGGACTGCCCGGTTCAACTCTTCGTTGACCTAGAACCCATCTCTTACATTTTACCCCAAGCACCTTTGAGATCACTCATCCTTCTTGTTCACCGAAAATGAAGGTTTTGAAGATTCTATCTCTTGAACCCAGTTTTGGTGAATCTCCTTCTCAACCTACTCGAATTCTTAAGGGAAGAACCCACCAGAAGTGATCTTCCTCCAACCATTATTGAAACAAGAGATCATCCTATCTCTCAAATTATAGGTGATCTCAACACATGAGTTCGTACGAGAAATAGAGTTCGAGAAGAGACAATGTTTGCATATGCATTCGTATCTGAACTCGAGCCAAAGAAGATTGATGAAGCTATCGAAGATCATAACTGGATTGAAGCTATGCAAGAAGAGCTGAACCAGTTTGAAAGATGCAAGGTGTGGAGCTTAGTTCAAGGCCGATCGATCATCGATTATCGGCACCAAATGGGTTTCGAGAACAAAAGAGATGAAGATGGAAATGTCAGAGAAATAAAGCTAGGCGGTTGCTCAGGCTACCGGCAGGGAAGAAGGAATTGACTTCGATGAAACATTTGCTCTGTTGCTAGATTAGAGGCAATCGGACTCTTTCTAACATGACTCGTTCATGGACTTCAAAGTGTATCGGATGGATGTAAAAGTGCCTTTACGAATGGTGATCTTCAAGCGTATACGTTGAACAACCTCGAGATTTGTCATTTCGAGACAAAGCTGGATCATGTCTCGATTCAAGAAAGCTCTCTATGGCTGACGAAGCAAGCTCCCCGAGCTTGGTATGAAGCTATCCAAGTTCTTAATAGAACAAGGATTAGAGTGAGAGGAAGGATAGACCTTACATTCATCCTCAAGCCTGGGTCATTCTCTTGGTAAAATCTATGTGGGCGATATCATCTTTGGATCAACTAACCAAAGCACGTTAATAAAGATTCGGCGATGCAAAGCAAGTTCGAGATGAGCATGATGGGTGAACTTACCTACTTTCTAGAATTGCAAACTCAACGAGACTTAGGCGGATTCATCGACCAAACCAAATATCTAAAGAACTAATCAAGAAATTTGGTCTTCGACTAAAGGATTTGAGACTCCAATGTCTGTGTCATTTTGACAAAATGAAAAGGAAAGCAAGAGAACATGACCAGAAATGCAGGAATCATAGGTTCACATCTTTACCTTGCATGATGAGCCCTTAATGTTTGTTGTTTGTGTAAGATTTCAGGGCGGATCAAAGGAATCACATTGCTTCTTGCTTAAGCGTATCATATGTTTCTGTTTTAAACCCTAGGCATCTGGTTAAACACAACAATTTCGATCTAGTTGGATACTCGGATCTGCGATTATCACTTCTGAAAGTGAAGCGAAAAAGCACCCGGTGGGACTTGTCAATTCCTTGGAAATATTGTCTCATGGTCTTGCAAGAAACAAGGATCGGAGTTGCAAACTCAACCCGCAAGCTGAATACATTCTTTTAGCATTGTTGCTCTCAACTCATGGATGAAGCAACAACTAGTGGACTACACATCAAGATTGCAAATTGTCCAATGTATTGTGACAACACATCGGTAATTCAGTCTCCAAAATCCGGTGGTGCACTCCAAGACAACACATTGATATTAGTTATCATCCTCCAAAGATCATGTGGAGAAAGGTAACATCGATGCGGAATATGTTCCAACTAAGCATCAATTGGTGACATTCTCCTGCCAGGTTTGCTTATTTAAGGAGAAATCTTGGTATGATTGATCCTGCTTGCTTAATTTCAAAGTTTTAGTACCTTTCTTTCATACTGGTAGAGACTTAGTTTTAGGGCGGCGGGAAGGCAACCTCCCTTGGCGGAAGACTTAAAGGTTAGCTTCTTTACTTAGTCAATTTTTATTAAAGAGGTTTCTAAAGCAATAAAGTCAGGATAAAATTTGGTACTTAGAAAATATCTTAAGTTCACGCTTTTGTGCTAACCTTTAAATAGACCTTGAACCGCCTTTTGCAAAACTTTACGGAACCCCTTTGATAAAATATTTCTATTCAAAACTCTCTCTATACGTAGCGCTTTACGTATTCCCAAATCTTCTTGTTTCTTCTTCTCATCAAACATCAATGGTATGTTCTTCTCTACTACTATTTGAAACTTATTGTTTATTGTTTTGCATTTCATTTCATAACCTTAATTGTTTTGGAATTCAAGCGGTCACTTTCGAGTTTATAACGGTTTCGCCATTGTTGTTCTTAAAAACCTAGAAACTAATGATCGTTTATATGCTTTCAATGTACTCTCTTGAAAAACTTCTGTTATACATTTCTCTGGTTTGAATACTCTAAACATTCTAGGGTTTCAAGTTTTCATTTCATAAATTTCAAAAATCTCAGAAAACCTTGAAATTTCGGCTTGTTTAGTTCTTGAGGTAAAAAGCCCTATTTTTTATTGCATTTCTTTCGGGCAAAAACTTCAAAATCAAGCGTGATAGCGGGAAAGTGTTAGACCACGAGAAGACATTCCACCAAGCTTGGATGTCAACCTTAAGGATATCCACTTTTCCCTCTCTCGTGACATCATCATGGCTCACGGACCCAAATGTACATTCCCGAATGTGCATCGACCTTAATCGATGCACTGTGATAGCGTAGAGTCAAGGCATGCGAAGATATGAATGCCTCTAGAATTCTTCCACTCTTACGCCTCAAGCGACAAAAGATTACTGACATTTTCTTGGCGGGAAGGAATTCTACGAAAGGATGGAACTCATGAACAAGGCATGCCGAGGATGGATTAGATCCCATTTCTATCACCATGAACCATCTCCACCATCATCGGCGTACTTCGGATTGGAGCACTTGAGGCAACAACTGTGAGGCAATTCATGCAGGGAAGCAATGAGGGGAGTTGATACCCAAGGGAATCACAGGGAAGATCTTGAGGAATCTCTTCCCAGCGGGCGTCTCTTGCACAGAAGCCACCTTATTGACAAGGGGCTACTTTTCAAGAGTGAGTGCGCATGACATGTTTGCACGACAGCTGCTGCGACAAATGTTGTATTTCTTGAGACCCACCTCAATCTCACGGTGCCATCATCTTAATGAGAGCGTGGGTGGAGAAAGTGAAGAATAACCCTACTTGCATGCGCCCATTCGTGAGGGCGATCAATGCCACTTCGGAGACAATGAGGAAGTCAACTCTTCCTTAAGGAAGATGAGGCGATAATGGTGGCCAAGGGAAATGACTAACCGCCTCGTTCTTGACAAATACACAGTATGAGAACAAGCGAAGGTTGCGGAAGGGTCTTTGCAGGTCTCCCTTGACAAGGTTGCTAAGCCACTACCGATCATAGTGACTCGCTTCAACATGGAAGCTTATGGCCAGCGAGCGGGAGAGAAGGCCTACGCAAGGTTTGATGAACAAGTTGCCACGTCCCTCCATCAAAAAGCCAAAGATGGATAAGGCGAAGCATTTGCGAGCAAAGCAGAGAAAGGCAAAGGCAAGAAGACAAGGCTAGAAGATGCGATTCAAGCGAAGAGGAAGGAGCCGAGGTGGATTCGAAAGATGAAGGAAGGCCAAAAGGCAAGAGTCAACCAACTTGATTCCATCACCTTCACCGATTGACATTCACCGGCCAGCCATCCTCTCAAACTCATCCAACCTCTTCTTCTCGGCCTTCTTCAAAATCCAAGCGACACAG